>BGZK01000713.1:0-307865 GCA_005406025.1 Eumeta japonica
TAGGCTCAAATTTATCGCCCCAAAAATTTGCCGCCTTGAACTCCAGCTAACTCAGCCTGATGGTAAATCCTCCACTGTTATTGTTGTTATTCAAAATAGTGTTTGTTGAGATTAATACATAGCTGCATTCGATAGAAACACTAAGATAAATACTTTGCCTTCTCGCACTTAGGGCTTGCTTCGACAGCCTATGCATATACAACCACCGCTTCCCCGGCGTCCGTAAACCACTTTCCTCGAAGTTTTTTTTTATTTCAGAAAATAAATGAAAATCGCACAGTGCGAGGTCGGGGATGTAAGGAGGGTAAGTCATTATTTTTATACCTAACGTCTCCAAACAGTTTGGTGTGCGTCTGTTATATAGTAAGTCTGGTGGTACGTGGTGAGGCGTCGTCATGATGAAAGAGAATCCTAATACGAGACGTTTTTCCCCGAACTTTTTTTCCAAAACAAGAGGCGAACAATCGTTGTGGTACCAGTTTGCAGTCCTATTTTTATATTCTAAAACTATTCCGATCTGTCATTCCGAAGAAAGAGGCCAACATCTTTTTCTGACGCTTCGACTTCGTTTTACTTTAATATGTAATCTTCAAAAGGAAACATTCACTAACGACATTGTCTTTTGCTTTCAGGATCGTAACGGTAAATCCAGCTTTTGTCACCGGTAACTATGTCGTAGCCAGCGTTTGAGTCACCAAAGGCAAATCTTTGCATCATTTCGCGGTACCAATCAACACGACAGAGTTTTTGCGCTTCGGTCCAATTGTGAGCGATCCACCGAGTACGGAGCTGCCTGACTGCTAGATGTCCATGAAGGATTTTGTGCACTTGACTCATGCCTAAGTTTGTTCGAACTGCTGGTAGGTCAGTCTCTATCGTGAGCCGTAAAGCACTGATGTTGTCTTCGGTCGTCGCCGTAAAGGGACATCCGTTACGCAGATCGTCAATCAGATTAGTGTGCTCGCGTTTGAGACTAGTTAAACCAGTTTCAAGCAAGGACAAGAAATGGAGCTTCATTGCAAAAGGCCAACTGAAGTCTATTATAACTTTCTTGTTGACTAAAATAGCAATGAAAATAATAGAAAATCATTGCTCAAAAATTGTTTCACCTTAAATTCTTGTTGACGTTAGACAAAAACTTTTTTGTAAAAACAAATGAAAAACGAATACAATATATATAAAAACTTGGCAAAAAAATCCATATTTAAAATTTTAATTATTTTTTATTCACTGTTTTTAAGTGGCCGATTATAAAAATATTAAGAGTTTCTACATGTTATAAAAACCATTAAAAAAAAAAGAAAAAAATTATTTCTAAAATGTATGCAAACTGTTTTTTTTTATTTATCATAATTTGATTAGAAACAGGTATATCGCGTTATGGTTAGGAAGATTTCATTTTTGTTAGATAATTTTGTTTTTATATTTTATAGGAAAACAACGGAAAGATGCAAGCACTGGTTGTAGTACGTAAATGGACCGGTTCCAATTAGACACTCTTACATAATACGGACGTGAAGTAAAAATTTTCGCCGTTTCATTTCATCTAGTGGATGATAGTTCCTGTGGATACTTCACCTCCATTACCCCACACCCCCTTCCATCAGTCCCTCTCGGCCACAAGCCCAGTCCTTTCTCCATCATCCTCCTCCTCCAATTCTCCTCCATCTTATTCTTATCGAAGAGGTCGGCAACGCACTGGTGACTCATTATCAACAAGGAAGAAAATTTACTTTCAATATAAATTCTTAAATAGGCTTTCTTCTGTGACTATTCCAGAGTAAAAACTTTATAGAAAAAAATGTTTACTTTTGTAACTTTGTGTCTACAATATTCTAGAAAATCATGAGAAGACTCAAATATAAAAATGCGTATTTGAAATTTCGCTTTTGAAAACAATAAAAATGCGTAGTAAAAGGAAAACAAAATAAAAATAAAAAACGAATGCCAATATGCCATTTATTTATTAGATCTAGATTAAAAGTTTGCACCTTAAATCCTTTACTGGTCCTGGACCACTGGCTTAACGAGTGATTTTATTTCGACTTGAATAAAAAGTCATTGTCCAATTCGTCTCTGATCAGTTCGAATCCAGTACTTTTGTTGCGAAAACAGAGAGCTTACCACTCGGTCGCCATAGTTCAATGAGGAAATGCCTGGCGAGGTGATTCTATGTCATTGAAGCTTCTTATTTCCATTATGACCTTTTCCTTCATCACCAAAGTAAAAGTTAAAAATTCTCAATTACGATAACTTTGAAGTGTCAGTAGAGAATTCAGTTTGTCAAAAACAGAAAAAAAAACAGAAAATCTATAAATACCATTGTCTTATTAAATTTACATTAATTTTTCACTAAAATTTCGAAAAAGAGAAATACATAATTATTTCGAAACAACGAATATTGTTTGAATGATGAATCTATTACATGACTTAACGCTAACAATATAGAACTTGTACCATCGATGACTCACATTGACTAATAAAATCAACTCGAGCGCACCAGAGTAGGCAGGTACCAAGTTTTCCTCACGCGAGTCATTCACGGCGTTCAACAATAGCTGTTTGTTCGCGGTAGCTGGAAAAATCCAAGGAATACGCAAACGGCGACACTCCCTAATTCTTTTTTACGCGCCGATATAGAGTGGGCTTTGTGGAGAAAAAAACGATAAAGGTTGAATACTGGGGTTGGCCCACTCCCGTTAACCGAAAGCAATGGGAATTATGCTCTATGTAAATAACGTTTGGTGTTGTATCGGATGATGTTTGAACTCTTCAATGATGATGTGCATTAATGGTTAATTTAGAAAGAACAATACACAACGATTTAAAATTTAGCCGTCATCGTGTGTATATATATTAAGCAGTTCAATAACTGTAACAGCTCAGTGCGACTGTCAAATGAAAAACTTAAACACGTATAGACAGTAATAGAGTGACATTTTAGCTAATCAAACAATAAAATATGCAAACATGGAATAAAAACAATATCAATCGTTCACTAGATTACCATTTTTCAACTTCCGTCATAAGCTCCAAATGTCGAGTATCGTACGAATCGATTTCGAAACGACAACGACAGTAACGCCAAAGTAAACACTGGCGCGGTATTGTGTGACCGATAACCGAAAAGGGATCTTTGCACAGGCATTATTTGGGCCGTACTATAAGAAATAATATCGTATTGTGTTATGCCGAATGATACGATATCGCTAAGATAAAGGAACGATGTAATACACGATGACATAACGCGGCGGAGTCACCGGTGGTATTAGTATCGATGTCTGTATTAATCACGATAGGAGCACAGTTAAAATAAACTTCCTGCAATAATTATTACAGTTTTCTCTATAAGCGATGTCACGAATTGTTCTTGTTATTCACATACATTTTTATATATGAAAGTAAAACACTATACTTTATTTTTCACTCACGCAAAATGATTAAAATAATTTCAAATTTTTGTACAAAAAGTGGTTGTTATACTTTTGTTTAAAAATATTGAGAATATCAGCGCCACCGGGATAGGATGAGATTGAGATTTAAAACGAATGAAATCTTATAGAACTCAACCGAAAGCGGCCGAAAATAAAAACTAGTTTAAAGTGAAAATTGGGTAATTTTGAGGTAAGAGGTAATTTTAGAACTAAGATTGCAACCGACAATGCAGTCGAAATCAGAACCGAGCATTGAGTCTTAACTGAAACCGAGGGCGGACTGAGACAAAAACCACAAAGGGGTAGAGTTTCAAATCGTGACCACTTTCAACATAGGAATTGAAAATGCAACCGATTGTGTAACAGAAGGTGGATTTTGGAACTTAAAACTGCATTAAAATCGGTATTGAGGGTAGAACCGGATCGCAACTGTATTGAGATCGAAATCGAAACTGGAGACTGAATCAGAATTAGAACAAAGAATACCTTTTGTAGAGGGATTTAATTGATAGAAAATATGAAAGCCTTTTTTTTTCTATGCCAACTTGTCCCAATTCACGGGTATAAGCTATCGAAGGAACATGTTAGTCATAGATTAAAATGTGTATATGAATAGTAGTTTAATGGGTGTCGTAAAGCAATGCGCTCGCTCAACGTGGAGCTAGACTGACAGTTATTCCATAATTAAATAGTATCGTCTTAGAAAATGAAAAATGTGAAAAACGGTAGACCTACTGGCCACCCCGAAAACTTTATCGATTTGTCTTTGAGTTTCTTGAGTTATAAATATTGTCTATGTGTTTTTGGGATTAAAACTTTGAAAGATCCTGCGTGCAATCCTAAAACTTCTTGTTACTTTCAAGCTCAAAGTAACTAAAAATAAAATAATAATAAATTATTCAGTCGATTACACTTAAAAGATCGATTTTAGGGCTTCGAATTCAAACATATAAATTTATTTAAATAAAACACCTTTTTCTTAATTATACAACTAAGATATGTATCGAATGCGTTGTTCATTTTGATTTGTTTTCTGGTATTTAGGCAGTTTTTTAAGGAAAGAAACTTTTTAAGAGTTACTATGAAAAAAATATTTTATACAAATTTTTCGTTAACGATGTCTTTTGAACAAACCAACTGATTTTGATGCATTTTGTAACGATTTACGTTATTTTCTAAGCAAAAGAGCTGGTTAAAGTTTGGAACATATCGGTAGAACGCTTAAGGAATATTCTAAAAAAACCCTTTTAATAATCTTTTCACCACTCCTACACACACACACACACACACACACTCACAAATACGCACGCACGCACACGCATACGCACTCGAACACGCTCATGCACACGCACGCTCATACACGCATTCATGCACACGTGCATATGCACACACGTACACATACAGAGACAGATATGCGGAAAATGTTCATAATACATTCCTTATTTGACCGTTTTAGGGTTAAAACGTCAAGATATGATTAAAACTGTATTTTAGAATCGGAATGAAAATAGTATCTCTCTACTTTATGAAAATTTTTTAGTTTTTAAAGTGAGAAGTTAAAAATTACTTTTGTAATATTTCAACTAGGTACGATATATTACCAATACGTAATTTATATTGTATCTGTTTCAAGACCGTTGACGCAGTTTTTAAGCAGACAAAGAAACATCAATCCATCAAGAATCTCATGTCATTTTGAAAATACTCCTTTTGTTCGAGTTTTCGTAACGATGTATTTCGAATGAACCATCCGCTTTTTGTGAAGTATGCGACAGTTGACGTTGCTTTTTAAATAGAACAACTGTATTAAGTTCTCCGAGCTCAAAAATGTAGTTGTAATACGTTTTAAGCTCTTTGAGTTCAAAGCCTACATGTATTAAAAAAAAAAAAAAATTCCTATTTGTTAACTATGATATCTTTCAAACTCGATGTTTAATTTTGATTTGCTGTAAGGCATCTGACGCTGTTTTTTTAAACAAAAAAGATGACCGAGTAGCAAACATCAATCATCGAGTATTTCACGTTATTTTGAAAAATCTTTTTTTTGTTCGAATCTATATTGACGATGTTTCTCCAATGAATCTACCGATTTTGATACAGTTTGCAACGATTGACACTGTTTTTATAAACAGAAGAGCTAGTAAGATTTTAAAATTTATCGTAAAGCAATTATTCTACAAAAATTTTTTTCGCAAAAATTTTTTCTAATTAATATTTGAATAAATCATGCGATTTTGGTACATTTAGCTACGATCGACGTCGTTTTTAAGGATAACTATAGAAAAACTTTGAAATTTACCGGCAGAGTAGCTTACAAAGTAGTGCAATAATTACTTCGAAAAAAATTTCAAAAACAGATCACTGTTCACGGTAATCGATACATCCATTTGGGGAAAAGAGCTGATTAGATTTTAGTACCAATCGATACAATAGTATAGTAGTAGTACTAATAGTACTATAGGACCTATTACATAATCTCGTTTTAGAAAGAATGGTATATAAAGACAACTGCTTGACAAACTTAAAATATTTCATATACAGGACTCATCAGTATGTAAGTAGTTAACTTCATAACGTAAAAGACATCTAATTACTTTCAATGATTTGCTTTAATTACTACTTATGCTTAATCAAACATTTAATATAACTTCTTAACACTATCTTTAGTTTGTTTACTCTTTGCGTTCTTAATTACACATGTTATTTGCAAATAATTAAATGTCTTTATTTATTAATCTTATGAACAGACACAGGCGATGAAAAGTTTTTTAATTGCATTATTGAACATTTGCCCATTATTTTATTTCTATTTATTGGACATTTAATTCAATTTGACAGGCATAATGTCTGTATTATGATATGAATTTATGATCCCGCTCGGGGGCATATTTCACAGTGATTAAATTCAATCCGCGATCCGGCGCCGATAGAGAGCGCGCGCCGCGAGCCCTTTGCTAATGTTAACCCTTACAAATTAATTTGGTCGATATACATGGAGCTGTTATTGTCTTATAATAATTGATCTAAAATGACTTGACATGTGCAAATGTGATAGGCAAATATGCCGTTAATGGAGTTGATAACACATAAGTAGAAGTTATGTAATTCAACAATGCCAGTTCTAATTATAACAAAACCGTGATAATTGTGTTCCTGAAAAAATGTTAATAAAAATTAAACATACAAAACACACATAGGGTTCATTAAGTAGAAATTTATGTGGAGCCCTTTAAGTAATACACTTAAATGTGTAAATAGTGCGCTATAGCCCAGGTTACAAAGAAAGCCAAGTATAATTTTAAAATTGGCTTTATCTGCATCTACTTTATTCCTTTAAAATAATTACATTATCAATGATGATGAGATCGTAGTTTCGCTTAATAAAATGTAAACTGTTGCTCGTGACGTATATTGTCATTGATTTAGGATTGTAAATGTTGCATCAAGATTATACATGATTATAAATAAATATATAAATATTAACTAAAATACGACTATTTCATTACACGTCAACTGAAAGTTGTGCAAAATAATACTAGGAAATGAGTGAGTTTCGTAAATTGGACTAATAACCGAAATTCTTTGAGAAGGGTGTTAAAATATGTAGATCGGTAATAGCTGTAATATTTAACTATGTATTATTTTACTTTTAGTACGAAGCACTTTTTCTTTATTATTTAAAATGTGGAAGTTGAATTGGAATTAAAGAAAATATTTGGGATACCAAACCGACCCCAAGGGTTCCATAGTTGGTGATTCTTTTTCATGAAGGCCGATTTTTTTTAAAATAGATTTTTTTTAAAATGGATATAGATCCATTTTAAAAAAAATCTTAAGTGAAAAAGATATAAATAAATTTTATATGAATTACTATTTAATTTTTAAATCAATTTTTCCTTTATTTCAATATTTACTAAAAAAAAAATATTTAGTTTCAATCTATAAATGATTTATAAGGTACTTCTTTATGTATGTTTTTACCTAAAAAGAATTATGTAATCTAGTTTGATAGGGTAAAATATCTTCTGTTCTTGGCAAAACGTAACTTCGCGTTTGCTAGCAAACGGCAGTAATTTATGTCTATAACTAACGTCCTAGATTGAATTTTAATATTTTATATAATTTACAATAATTAAGTAATTAACACACAAAAATTAAAAACTAGTAACCTATTAAGGTGATTTTGTTCTGATGACTTTTTTTAAATGCCTATTATTTTGAATACATATATATTACAAATAGTTGTTTAACTTGTATAGAAGATAAGAAGAAGTGATTGTAATAAAAATTATCATTTTAAAGGTTTATATACCGTAAATGAATACCAATATAAAAAAATGTTCATGACTCACTTCCAATATTTTTGAAAACCTTAATTAACATAATCACATGATGAGTTAGTTATACGAACTAAGAAAATTCAAATTCATTTTATTTGTAGACTTTTTTACATTATTTTTCTTGAAATTTGTATGGATGAACATGTCGAAATTTATTTTTATAATATTGGTATAATAATGATTGAGTAGCAACAATGACATTGTAAAATTTAAATGGAAATACGAATATAATGCAAATTATAAGTGTTATTGATTATGTTACGGGATCCTAGAAACATAATTCTTTTTTCATTCTAAAGGTATCTAGAATTGCCATTGTTGAGTATAAAAATTATAGTCGAAATGATTGAAAACACGTACTACATATATTTTTATTATTAAAAGATAAGTAAACATAAAAATGTGTTACAATTAAAAAGTCACAGGAAATAGAACTAAATATTATATATACCGTTGGGTTACTTTATCCAGCAGTGTCTCTTCCTTACCGGCCGACGTTGTAGTAGCTCCGTATAGATCCCCGGCGGAGTGGCCGGCCGCGGCAGACGCAAGACATAAGCTCATTTTTATGGCGCTGGGTGGAGACGATAAAGGCCGCCCCGCCCGCCCCGCCCGCCCCGGCGCCATTGTCTCAACGCACGCGCCGTGCCGCATCCACTATTGTGCCCCGCGGCCGTACAATAGCTGCTCTAGGGAAGAGCGCGCTCGTAAAAGGCACCCCGAATGCGTTATAGTTGTAAAAATGGATCGTTTAGACCTGGAGTTTTAGTTATCTGAAATTCGTTCGTTGCTCCTCAAGGTGTTCTGCTTTTTTTTTTAATGAAATGATTTACTTTTGTTGCTGAATTTTCATTAGATTATGTCAGATTTAGACTTCTCAGTTCAGGATCGAAATTATTGTTTTAAATTATTTGCGCATATTTCAATTAGATGTTCGGACATATGAATGAGCGATAAGAATATAACCCATAAATTGTAACAAAAGCAAACTATGTCTAAATTCTGCATAAGATCTAGAAAGTTTTAAGTGAAATAGCATAAAAATCAAGTTTATACAAAGTACAATATCTAATTACACCGAGTGCTCTAGTACCTAATGTCAGTAGTGATATACATGTAATCAGTAACTAATATATAATATTAAAAAATTAAAATCTTATAAACTGTTAATTCATTTACACTTGGCAGGCACTTCTAATAAAAAAAATATTAATTCAGCGTTACCTATATAATCTTTCAAGTGAAAACTTCTTTAGGCGCGTCGGGAATTTTTGACATAGGAAAAAACATTGAACTCGCGACACTGTTACCGTTACCGTAACCGACAATTCTGTATATAAGTATATACGTATATTGTGTTAGATACAATTGCATGTTGGAATTTTTTGAGATGGAAAAAAACATTGAACTCGCGACAGTGTTACCGTTACCGTAACCGACACCTATGTATATAAGTACATACGTATATTGTGTTAGATACAAATGCATGTTGGCATTTTTGAGATGGAAAAAAACATTGAACTCGCGTCACTGTTACCGTTATCGTAGTCGACACCTCTGTATATAAGTACATAGGTATATTGTTTTAGATACAAATGCATGTTGGTATTTTTTGAGATGGAAAAAAACATTGAATTCGCGACACTATTACCGTTACCGTAACCGACACCTCTGTATATAAGTATATACGTATATTGTGTTAGATACAAATGCATGTTGGCATTTTTTGAGTTGGAAAAAACATTGAACTCGCGACAATGTTACCGTTACCGTAACCGACAACTCTGTATATAAGTATATATGTATATTGTGTTAGATACAAATGCATGTTGGAATTTTTTGAGATGGAAAAAAACATTGAACTCGCGACAGTGTTACCGTTACCGTAACCGACACCTTTGTATATAAGTACATACGTATATTGTGTTAGATACAAATGCATGTTGGCATTTTTTGAGATGGAAAAAAACATTGAACTCGCGTCACTGTTACCGTTATCGTAGTCGACACCTCTGTATATAAGTACATAGGTATATTGTTTTAGATACAAATGCATGTTGGTATTTTTTGAGATGGAAAAAAACATTGATTTCGCGACACTGTTACCGTTACCGTAACCGACACCTCTGTATATAAGTATATACGTATATTGTGTTAGATACAAATGCATGTTGGCATTTTTTGAGATGGAAAAAAACATTGAACTCGCGTCACTGTTACCGTTATCGTAGTCGACACCTCTGTATATAAGTACATAGGTATATTGTTTTAGATACAAATGCATGTTGGTATTTTTTGAGATGGAAAAAAACATTGATTTCGCGACACTGTTACCGTTACCGTAACCGACACCTCTGTATATAAGTATATACGTATATTGTGTTAGATACAAATGCATGTTGGCATTTTTTGAGTTGGAAAAAACATTGAACTCGCGACAATGTTACCGTTACCGTAACCGACAACTCTGTATATAAGTATATATGTATATTGTGTTAGATACAAATGCATGTTGGCATTTTTTAAGATGGAAAAAACATTGAACTCGCGATACTGTTAGCGTTACCGTAATCGACAACTCTGTATATAAGTATATACGTATATTGTGTTAGATACAAATGCATGTTGGCATTTTTTGAGACGGAAAAAACATTGAACTCGCGATACTGTTACCGTTACCGTAATCGACACTTTTGTATATAAGTATCTACCCAAACTCGACTTTCGTGTAGACGGGGCCAATCACGGTTTAAAAATTAACGTTAACTAAATTTTAGTTTATTAGTAATTATGTTAATTTAGGAACGATTGTTTCCGAAAATATTCACTTAATCAAAGAAATTGTTTACTCACTTTAAAATGTTTTTGAAAGCACTGTAAAATGTGCATCACACGTTGATGTTTGCTGAAAAAAATTATTTTTTTTGCTTCTGTTACAAGTATGGAGTGTCCCTCCTAGAAACATTTAGTTTTATTGTTGCACTACTAAATTAAGTAGCAGGTTATACAAGACACTAACACTATAAATTTCATCGATATAGATTTCGTAGTTTTTAAGTAAAATGTCTGTGACATGCGGACAAACGAACGGACATGACGAATGTATAAAGGTTCCGTTTTTGCCATGTTCACTTGGAACCCTAAAAAGAGGACACTAGAAAAATTCAAAGAATAATATTTGTTCTTTGAATTATCTTAGTGGCATTATTTCAGAACACAACACAATAAAATTTGATTATATTCCCAAACTAATATTTAAAAAACTCATATATCAGTGTGTGTGTGTGTGTTTTAATTTTCATGTCTTGTTTATAATATTTATTTATGTTTTTTCTATCTGCTAGAACCTTCTTACAAGTTTAATGCCTCACGGTCAAATTCTAGCCATGAGTGGTTTTAAAGTGTAAATAATAAGGTGACTCACCACCTGCTTTGTAATCGACAATAAAACGAGTATAATTGAATATATCTTGTTTTGTTATTGGAAAATTATATTTATTTCTAGCAATATTCAGCTCAATTACTAACAATTATAATTTGACAGACAATAAACAAATATTATGCCTTGTAGCCAAACGTTATACTAGTTTATAATCAAACATTCTGCTTATTTTCAAGTAACTGCTTAACAAAATAGCATTAGATACTTGTTTACCGCTACTAATTGTTTAGTTTATATTTTATTTGTAGTACGAGCAAACCTTGTGTTGCAGCAGCAAAATTAAAGTATATTGTTTGCTTGATCGCTTAGAAAAGTTGAACCAGAGTTTACCTACAGTTATTAATTACTTTGTCTAGAGCTCTTGCTTGAGTTTCTTGCATAATAAAAGCAGACATCATTATGCAGCTACTAATTAATTAGTTCATTATTAGCTTAAAACGAAATAAACCAAAGGTTTGTCTACAGCTACAAATTTGCCTAGCTAAACAATCATATATCGTTGATGACAATCGTAGCCAGCTATACAATTAAGTTATCAAAGTGTACAGTCAAAGCAAACTAATTCGCTTTAAATATTATTAAAAATATTACAACATCTAAAAAAGAATGTTTTGGTACTAATTATGAGAATGACCCCCAGCTCGCCAACCGGCCCATTAGGGTTATACGTAAATGAAAACAGCAGTTTTTACATTTTTTTTGTTTAAAATTCTTTTAATATTCGACAAAACAAAAGACAAACCTTTTCTCGTTTTCGTATTTGGACGTCACAAAGCTTTTGACCTGCTCCTTGTCGTGCATTGTCACATTTCGTTGACCGACAACGTGTGACGTAATTTTTGGATGGTCCCTCATTAATTCTCGTTATTATTGTAGTTTTTTTTCTATTTCAATTTTCGCTAACATAAAATGGTTCAAAATAACTCAAAATGAACCAACTTGATAATTCAGTTAGCCTTCATTAGTCCACCGAGCATCACGCTGGATCCGTATAAAAAATATTATAAATACCATTTAAGTTTACTTTCATTTGTTTTATAAAAAAAAATACTTTAACAAATATTTTACATAAATTAAAGAACTTCCTTGTAACTGTAAAGTGATCTTTAATTCATAAAATATTTTCATATAATTTTCAAAAAACCAAATGTTATGCTATAATATTTAATTAGGTACAGTAACTTTTTTTCACAGATTGAAGATGTCCATTTGTGAGTTAAAAGTAGTGTTAAAATGATTTATTGTCACATACGTATTTCCCATGAAAATTCAAAAAAGGAAAATTAATTTAAAATTATCTAAATATAATGATCGTTTCACATAAATAAAGAATTTTTATGTGCCTCTAATAAAATAATTTATTTACACATTAAGAAAGATTAGACTTATTTCTACACGCTCATAAATACAATGATTATTTTTTATATAAATTAAGAGCTTCCATGACTAAATAAATTAAATAAGTTATTTTCATAATTAAATTTAATAATTCTTACTTTAATATTTAGATGTATGTACAAAATGAAAATATTTTTTCTTTGTGGTTCAATCACGTGATAACTACTGAACGTATCAGCATGGGACCAATTTACGCGGAATTGTTTGTAGATGTTATAAACTATTTATAATTGAAGAAATGTAAAAGTATGTTAGTATGGATGTTTGTCATACGCTGGCGGCTGGACGGATTGTAATTGGGACTTTGACCATTCGACGTGGAATCGTTTGTAGGTGTTATAGACTATTTATAATTGAAGAAATGTAAAAGTATGTTAGTATGGATGTTTGTCATACGCTGGCGGCTGAACGGATTGTAATTGGGACTTTGACCATTCGACGTGGAATCGTTTGTAGGTGTTATAGACTATTTATAATTGAAGAAATGTAAAAGTATGTTAGTATGGATGTTTGTCATACGCTGGCGGCTAGACGGATTGTAATTGGGACTTTGACCATTCGACGTGGAATCGTTTGTAGGTGTTATAGACTATTTATAATTGAAGAAATGTAAAAGTATGTTAGTATGGATGTTTGTCATACGCTGGCGGCTGGACGGATTGTAATTGGGACTTTGACCATTCGACGTGGAATCTTTGTAGATGTTATAGACTATTTATAATTGAAGAAATGTAAAAGTATGTTAGTATGGATGTTTGTCATACGCTGGCGGCTGGACGGATTGTAATTGGGACTTTGACCATTCGACGTGGAATCGTTTGTAGGTGTTATAGACCATTTATAATTGAAGAAATGTAAAAGTATGTTAGTATGGATGTTTGTCATACGCTGGCGGCTGAACGGATTGTAATTGGGACTTTGACCATTCGACGTGGAATCGTTTGTAGGTGTTATAGACTATTTATAATTGAAGAAATGTAAAAGTATGTTAGTATGGATGTTTGTCATACGCTGGCGGCTGGACGGATTGTAATTGGGACTTTGACCATTTGACGTGGAATCATTTGTAGATGTTATAGACTATTTATAATTGAAGAAATGTAAAAGTATGTTAGTATTGATGTTTGTCATACGCTGGCGGCTAGACGGATTGTAATTGGGACTTTGACCATTCGACGTGGAATCGTTTGTAGATGTTATAGACTATTTATAATTGAAGAAATGTAAAAGTATGTTAGTATGGATGTTTGTCATACGCTGGCGGCTGGACGGATTGTAATTGGGACTTTGACCATTCGACGTGGAATCGTTTGTAGGTGTTATAGACTATTTATAATTGAAGAAATGTAAAAGTATGTTAGTATGGATGTTTGTCATACGCTGGCGGCTGGACGGATTGTAATTGGGACTTTGACCATTCGAGTGGAATCGTTTGTAGGTGTTATAGACTATTTATAATTGAAGAAATGTAAAAGTATGTTAGTATGGATGTTTGTCATACGCTGGCGGCTGGACGGATTGTAATTGGGACTTTGACCATTCGACGTGGAATCGTTTGTAGGTGTTATAGACTATTTATAATTGAAGAAATGTAAAAGTATGTTAGTATGGATGTTTGTCATACGCTGGCGGCTGGACGGATTGTAATTGGGACTTTGACCATTCGAGTGGAATCGTTTGTAGGTGTTATAGACTATTTATAATTGAAGAAATGTAAAAGTATGTTAGTATGGATGTTTGTTATACGCTGGCGGCTGGATGGATTGTAATTGGGACTTTGACCATTCGACGTGTGACAGCAACATCGGCTGATTAAAAGGATAAAAGAATTTATTCTAATCTATGTCCACGGCGGGAGCGAAACCAGGGGTATACCTAAGTAATAAAAAAATTGCTAAATTAAAATTTATGTCCTGCGAAGAGGGCTGGTCAACGCTAGTGATATATAAATACAGAAATATTTTATATATGAATTGAAAAGCCATATTATCGCATTTATGACAGTATGTACTACTGATATAAACCTGAATAGTTTTGTATGTGTTAATTTCAGGAAAAAATCTTTTCGCAGTAGGGATGTACATGTGTTGTTTATTAAAGAACGTCATATGCTATACTATCCTTTTCCCGAGTCTGGCAAAATTTTCTACAGGAACTAGCAGAACGATTTTAAAACTTTATTTGCATTAAATAGCTTTTTGAATAAGGTTGGTTATAGATTATACTTGTTTTCGATCTCGTCTTTGCCCATCTCAACAGCGTTTTTTAATATATTTTGTTGAAGTCGAGTGGTTATTGCTGCTAGCAATGTTCGAGCGAAAATAGAAGGTATCTGTCTTTCCATATGAAAAGTGCTCACAACAACCACATTCGATATTTCATACCTTCGAAAACTTTCCGTTTTTTTAATTTTCTAATTTGACCCCAAAAGTGACGCCACATTCAAAATTAATTTATTTATATCACATATCCGTATTAGGATCACAGAAATTCATATATGTACTTTTCGAATTAATTGATTTAGTAGATTGGAAGTAAATTGGCTGTGACAGAGGGACAAACAGATACACAAATGATTCTACGAGGAATCAGTTTTTTTCCAGTCGTAAATACGTAATCCTATAATCATTTCAACGATTTACATTTATACATAAACGACGAATTGAGATATTATTATTTATAGAAAACAAATGCAAAAAAAAAAAATGAAAAACGAAGCGTAATAATATCTTAAATAACTACAAAACAATTCGACATATTTTTATGCACCTTCTCATTTATTAATGTGCCATGGATTATGCGGGGCTAAACATTTTTCCTGTTATGAACGCTAAGAATTATAGATAAGAAATTTTTCCTGTATGTACTCTGATAAGTCATGGACAAAACCTAAACCTTAACAATCTGACAAACTTGGAACGTACATATAACTTCTGACAGTGTTTAGTGTTTATGGCCGCGGTGGTCGCTTCTGTTACGAGGCGGTACCACTTTTAAAGTGACATCGGCCACATTCATAAATCCAAGACGCAGGATGTCCACTACCATAGATATGTTGTAGACTCCATATCTCGATTGCAAGTCCATGGATACAAGTAATTAAAAGAAGCAACCGCACGGGGCGTGTGAAAGCGGCGAGATAAGCGGCACACATCCGGCGCACTATTTGTATGTGTTTATTTAGTTAATCGCCCACCGGGCGTTTTTATTAACGCCCTATTACGGCACATAAAACTGGGTAAACACGTTTTTTTTTTGTCTTTTGTTATACTTACGGCCAGATAAGCGAACGGGTGTCATAAAGGTATTTTTTTTTTGTTTCGGGAGGTATACATCCAAGGGCGAAGCGAGCGCTCCATTGTTCTGATTATAATCGGTGGGGTCTTTCCAAAGACGATGTAACAAATTAATTTACTTAATGAATATAATAACGCCTAGTGAAGTTTTAAGATGTCAATAAGTTGTATTCGTTTTGGAGAGATTATATTAAACGCACGAGCTTACCTCTAAGCAAACGTTGTTTTGTATATTAAGTGATACTTAATGAAAAGTAATTAAAAGTCACATCTTAGTTGTATGTATATGAGTGCGTTTAACATTTATGCACGATTAACTCTAGGCTTTTTGTTTAACTTTATATGCGCAATCCCCGCAATTAATCGCCGCTGTTAATTGATGCGTTAACATAAATATACATACACACACATATTTCTTTCTACATCAACTCCTTGCACTATTGTGGATAGTGGTATAATTCCATTGCTGTAGAAATTTTGGAATATCTGATCAAAAAACTGCGATAAGCAGTTTGAGAGCCCTTTCTTGATGTTAATCTAACAATACGTAACGAATTCTGAAGAGACTCATACATGTGAAAATCTGAGGATGCAAGGTCAGGGCTATATGGTGGATGAATTAACACTTCCCAACTAAAAACTCTTAATATTTGCTTAGTGGTTAAAGATGTGTGTGGTCTGACGTTATCATGGTGAAAAACCACACCCTTTCTGTTGATCAATTCTGACCGTTTTTTTTTTTCTATTTCTTGCTTGATTATCATCAGCTGTTGGCAGTGGAGATCCAAATTGATGGTTTTGCCCGAAAGCAAAAACTCATAATCAGTAATGCCCTTCCAATCTCTCCATACACATAGCATCAACTTATTGCAAGTTAATCCAGGTTTCAATATGGTCCGTGGAACTTGCGCGCCTTTTCACCGTAATCTTGTTCGTAGGTTCTAGTCTTAGGTATATCCATTTTTCATCACCAATGATCAATCTTTTTAAAAGCGCTTCAGTTTCATTACATTTCAACGGAGAATCTCAAATGAGTACTCGTTTCATTCGATTTCTTTCAACGGGTTCGGCGGGACCGAAGTACCAAACTTTTTGTATATCCAGCTTTTTTAAAATGTCAAATGTCAAATCAGTTTTGTGGTCAATCCTCACCTCTTCAGCTATGTTGCAAAACTATTATGCCGATCTTGCTCTTCTTTTTCCAAAATAGCATAGACTTTATTCGTAACAGGTAGACCAGAGCGAGGTTCATGTTTGACACCAAAATTACCGGACTGAAAACCCTTTAACCAGTTTTGTGCTATTTTTATCGACTTGCATTAGATTTATAAACGTCACAATGTTTTTTTTCGAGTCTTGTGTAGCATTTTTCCCTTTTTTACAATAAAACTTCAAAATATGTGGAATTTCTGCGTTATATTCACTTATTTTGGTGGACAGAAAAAGTGGAGAAAAATGGCGGAATACCGTCTATTATTTTATTAAAATGTCATTTATTTCATGGTTACAAAGTAACCAGACACAAAAAGCACAACCAAAGAGATTTTATTGCGACTTTTAACTTAATGAATAAAAAAATAATGATTCCCTTACCTAATATACAGAAATCGTTCAGTATAAAAATGGAACAATTCATACTATATCCATCTGGACAGAGCCGCGGGCGCAGCTAGTCACTTATAACATGATATCAATAAACTTAAACTTATATTGAAGTCGCTTTCTTCGAATACTGCTCACTTTCAATTCGAATATTTCTGTCTTGAAATCGAAATAGAATTACAAATGCGGGATTGCGTAAGCGGTCTGCGAACTTCATATCGATCACAGCTTTCGTACGAAACAAAACGTAGATCGCTCTCGAGTCGCGCTCAAAGGCGTTTCGCTTCAAAAGCTGTCTGATACAGAAACGCCGCACATAACGACGAAAAGTATTCTTCAAAGATATATGTGGATACTGCGTACGTGTATTTATGCACACGTAAAAATTGACGCGTGTCAGGTACGACGTAATACTGAAGTTTACTCCTTTTCAGAATATATTCTATACAAGCTTTCCGTCCACGGGTTCGCCCGCGTGGACATGGAATGTGTCCCTTCACATTTTATATGAGAAGGCCTTGTTGTTCATCTCAACTTCGTTCGCACTTTCAGTCTCGGTCGCGCTCATGTTTCTACTCGGTTTTGACTTCGATGCCGTTTTCAATTTCTGTCTCGGTCATGGCTCTCGATTTTTCTCCCCGTCTCGCTGTCGACTACGATACCCCTCACGGTCCCACCTCGTATGAAGCCGGGACAAATGGTAAAGTCAAAATTAAAAATGGGCTACATTACTCAGAGATAATATAGCTTTTTATATGTACAAGAATTTTTACAAATTATACAACCATACTACCTCTGTCAGATGATAACTTTTTTCCCGATAGTCGATTCATACGAAATAATATATTCTTTCAGCTTTAGGCCGAGATCTATCGATCTGTGAAAACTGCATTAAAATCCATTCAGTAGAAGAAATGTAAGAGATGTGTGCGAACAGACAGATATACAGACAAGAAATTTAAAAACCGCAATTTTCTCTCTCAGTTAGTCATACACTCTCCATTCTTCATGTACACTTCAATATACAGACATACAGGGTTCTATTGTTTTACTATATGCGCAGATATTCTATACAATATATGAAATAATTAAACGCAAATATATGAAACATCTTGTGATATATACAATAGACAAAGAGGGTCAATCAATAAATACATATTTTATAATATTTAAAGAAAATATATGCTTTATTCAGATTTATATATAGATATGATAAAATATGTTATATAAATCGTGTAACATAATGAAATTTAGAAATGAGAAAATTTTACATTAAACGACTGAAAACAGCATCAATAACTTTTAACCCCATATGTATCGAAAGCTTAACTTATTGCGATAAAAACAAAACACCTAATAATCAGCAATGAAAGAAAAATACACGTGTTTCGTGTAAGATGCTTGTACCTATATGTTGCATGGAGGCGTAACGCAACGGAACGACTTGTTTTTTTGTTAACATTCTATTTTGCACCCTATCTTTTTTGCATATTGGGAACTACATATGAAAATTGTTTAGTAAAAAGTAGTCTCTAAAAGTATACAGAGAATTTTTCTATTTTTATTCAGAGTAAATCCTTTGTTAAATATAATAAATAGGTTTCTAAGCGCAACGTAAAACGCCTAACACCTATACCTAAGTTTGACTAACGAAAGAATCTCAGTGCAATCAAATGCTTAAAATAAGCGAAGGCGGGTAGTTAGTAATATATAAATTAGGAATTTTCTTTTAGTGTAGTAAACGTCTGTATCTTTACGTTTTGACGTATTAAACGGATATAAATCAAAAGCCGAAATAAAGAAGGGAATCTATAAAACGATCCTTACAGACATTGATGAAGTAATACATATATGAAGTTCTTATTTTATTAAATTAATGTTAAAATATTTGTTTTTTTACTATGAATAGGTGTTGGTAAACAGCATAATTTGTAGAATTTTCATTCGACAGCATTATAATGGTCACTTGATAATCGACCATGAAAAACTGATAAGCAAACAGACACCAAAGTCTCATTATAATATACTTATTATGTTCTTATAAGTACGAAACTCTAATTTTGATAAGTTTCTTCTCTACGCGTATGTTTTTTGTCTACCATAGTGTTTTGATAGACACAAAAAAAAAATTTAATAAATATGCAGACAAAACTTGGAAATATTTTGGGGTTCCTAATACTATTCAGTTTTTCAATGAACCGTAGCAAGTGCAGCCTAGAAATTTAACGGCTGTTAAAAATATTCATCTATACTCAATTAAAACGCTGTTAATTACGTTGTGGCCAAAAATACGATGTAGGTTTTTCCCTTTTTTCAGAAACACTATATCTATACTCAATTTAATCCTAATGTATCCTAGATTTATTACGATCCATCAGTCAGTCAATCGATGAATGACCAAATTTTGGGTATTCGCATCGTGGTAACTATTGCACTTGGGCGTACGAAATTTGGAATTGCACTTTTTAATGGTAACTCCGGACGCTCTGTGGCTGTGACCATTCTGTGACGTGAATGGCATTGCATATAGGGTACACAGAGAAATTGAGCGCTTCTAATAATTCTTGTAATTATTGCGCGTGTAGACGGTTTTACAAAAATTCAGTGTGGTATATTCTATGCGAATATATTTAATTATAATTAATATCTGATAGCATTTTAATACTAAAAAAGATTTCACCATAAAGATAATTACAATGTAATATTTTAAATGTAAATATTTAGTAGGTAATATTATAGGAATAACAGATAAAATTCGATTTCAAAGTTATAGCTTTAAATAAATACAGTTACAGATTTCTTTTCTTAATATTAAAATAGGCTTTCTGATGTTCTTTCGATGAACAATTTAAACAATATTTATCTAAACATTAATATTTTTTCATTCACCATATATTCCGGGATAATATCAGAAATGGTAGAAGTTTTATATTCTTTATCGACAAAACAGCGACTATTGTTTCGGACTATCTTAATATAGCTTTATTAAAGATAAGGTATTTAATGTGCAAATTATGTAGTATTGGAAAAGAGTCAAAATAGTCCTAGGGCTTATGGAAATTGCTGCAATGTAGTGTAATATGCCTCTCATAATAAAACTTCGGCTTTTTTTATATGTATATTTTCTTGTCTGGCAAATTTTATAGTTACAAATTTTCATAAATTGATGAATACAATTATTAAAGAATAGACAATTTTATTGCAAAATAAAAAAAATGGAAATTCGCAAATCGTACTGGTTTTCGTTATAGGACTTGATATCTTCCCATAACAAACAAAACTCCCTTTTAGAGGACACGTTTTGTTTGTCTATCAGAGCAGCAGTACATTCAGAAACTATTGTTCGCCTACAAAATTTTGACACATTAATACACGTGCATTTAAAATTTTAAAATATAGTATTAACAACAGTTTTGAAAAGTGGTGCGGGTTATTACTCACAACACATAATCTTTAAAGCAATTATGAAAGCTATTTTTCTGGTGTAATTTGCTTTATATTCAATTTAATAATTGCATTAACTTGTAAATAATCGCATAAATATGGTTTTTAATGGGCTTTCAAAATACAAGCTATGGAGGTAAATACATGTCAACAGATATACATAGCGGCGGGCTGAGTGTACGTTTGAGTGAACGCGGGATGACAGCCTAAAGAAAATTTTATTTAAATTTCTTGATAAAACAAAATAATATTTTTGCAGTAAGATTCTTTACTACTGTAGCTGCTTTCTGGAATTGTAAGTCTGGAATATTACCAAAGTGGAATAGGAATATATTCGATATGGTGTCAATATGAATTCAAAGAAATTAAAATGGTGTTGTACTGTTTCAATATGAGTATTATGAAATTATGTGTGTTTATGGCTCGTACGCTTATTATGCCTATATCGAGCTGACTTACTTTAGGATCGTCAGTGGTCTTCTATCTGTCCACCTATTTCCTACGTCCATGCTACCATTAAATAAATTAATTATAAAAATAACAACAAATAAAAAGATAAAAAAAAATGGTGGGTGAATTAAAATTTATAAAACGAATGTTAGTTAACAATTAAACGACTCTTAATGCAGATGTAACAATATATTTATATATGTTCACTTGAACGTTAACGGCGAGTTGCATCATAATTTTGAAAAGGCAAAACGTAAAAGTATCATAATTTGGCGGATTGGACAATCTGTTAAATCTTACGGATTACGGTTTACCGTTAAAGTTTATGAGTTATATTCTTCTGCTGGTGCAATGCACCGTATGTAGCGTTCGATTAATTTGTTCGACTCAGACCCATTTGCCATGTTAAATGCAATGGTGCAATATATACGGAGAAACCTTCTTATTTCGCCTATAATGTCTGTATTAAAATAAAAAGTTTATTCAATTTAAAGAAATAATAACTAAAGTAAAGAATGTAAAGGGAAGGATATAAGTAGTAGTTAGATTTTAGAAATTAGCCGTAGACGCATCAATCAATGTGACTAAAAAACGGTATTAATGCTGACACGTCAATTTCAATTACAGACCTTTTCAATTGAGCGTATGGATTGACAGAAAAAAATATGCGTGACGGAGAATATTCAGGAATATTTCCAAATGCATGAGAAGTTTTTAAAGCGCATCACGTTATCACAAGTATCGGGCCCTCGTTTTAAACCAGACTCGTACCCCAGCTGCTAGTCGATTGTGATACAGAACTGTGTAAAATAACCTTTAGAATAAAATCTTTGATGACACTTTTGTGTATTAATACTGAAGTCAGAGAAATGAAATGTCAATAGAAATTGAATTAATTGTCGGCTTTTACGTTTATCAAAATCGTTTCTTTTGAAACTGAACTTTAAATAAGTTCTTATAGATATATGTGTCTAGAAAAGTCAAATCACATTTTAGAAAAAAAAAACTCAGTACATATCTGTAAATAATTAAAATTTAAAAATTAAGATCTCTATTAATAAGTGATTACTAAGAAAAAAAATCATTATTCCTCTGATCGATCAGTAAAAGGGCTTAATTTTATAAAAAAAAATGTATTATTGTGGATATAAAAAGAGAAAGTACTAAAACTGGATATTTTTTTATTTTTATACACAAAGAAATAGTAACTAAAAAGTAGAAAAATATCGTTTTAATTTAGTTCAGTTGAGTTATAAGCTTATTATATCCATTTGATGATTTTAATGAAAATCAATCGAAATTTTTAATCAAGTCGGTTATCGTTCGCAAAAATTAAAAATTACATCACGCTTTCATCACTAATCAGCTCTGGCTTGCTCTTATCGGACTTTAATTTAAAATTATAATATTTTTTGATGTGATTGAATGCTTGATGCACGAATACATTTCCTAACACTCGACTCTTTTGGATCAAAAGCACATATGCGGAACGAATGCAAGTTAAGACAGTGAATTGCAATATTGTAATCAATTATAGACATAAATTCTTAGGAATTTATAATCCATATAGTTTTCTTGTACAATGATTTATTATTCGAAAATAGATTCAAATTATTTTTATTATCGCTGTCACTACATAGTGACCATTACGGAACTACGATGGATACCTATTATAAAAAGTTTAAGCAAAATTTAAGACAGTGACTTCTATGAATTAGCATACATTGATAGATGTAAATAAATATTGCAAGAACAGACAATATTTTAAAAATTTATAGAATATATTTCGGTATTCAAATTTAGCTATACATACACATAGGGTCCACATTGATTATTCTACCAGCCTATGTAGGTATTTTTGTTTTATCTCATCTTCTACAATTCGACTCTGTATGATAATTAAATTTGAATCAATATACACTACAATAGCGACAAACTGTACTAACATAGGTAGGTCCTTGTTAGTACTTCTAAATAAAATCCGGCACGCGGGGGTTGTTATGCGGACTGTCGTTTGTTATGGGCGGATGTGTGTAAACATGTAAGTGAATACCTACCGCAGCCTTTTCGCTTCGTCGATGAACGGCCTCTTTTCCATTTCGGTCAGAAGTTTCCACTCCGCGCCGAGCCTCTTCGAGATCTCCGAGTTGTGCATCTTGGGATTGTCCTGTGCCATTTTCCTGCGCTGGCCGCGTGACCAGACCATGAAGGCGTTCATCGGTCTCTTAATATGTTCGGACGGCTGTTTCCCTAACGACATCGTCGTGAAGTTTCGTCGACACGCTTCACGTTAATTATTCCGATTACGTAAGGAATTATAGATAATTATTTTTTTTCTATATAAATAATTTATTTCATTGTGGTAAACATAAAACCTTTTTTCAGTCGTCGATAATCGCGCGTTGCAACCGACGCGCCTCATGAAAGCTTGTGAAAGCTCGCGGTGGAGCGAAGTCGCCCCACTTCTACCCCCGCCCCACCCGCGCCGCTGCCCCGGCCAATGGGGGCGCCTCGTGGGCGTAAGCTCCGCCCCGATTGGTCGGCGGATTGACGGCAACAGGTGTCCGCGCTGCGCCTGTTTGCATGTTTATTAGCGAGATTAAATTTCTTTAAACCACAATCTTTGCCCGTCTCGAGGAAGGAGAGTAATCGCACGAATCGATTTTCAGTTACTTCGTGCCCCCTGGGCTTAGCGTGTTCGGATTTGTTTTGTTTGCAAAAAGGAACACCCCGCTGACGTCTTCAGCTACTGCTACATTGGTTACTTGAACAAATGGTTACTTGAAAAATTAATATTATGTATTATATGTACATGTCCAAGTTTGCGACGGTAATTTTTATGAGTATACTTGTGTAAATAAATATATTTTACATATTAGTTATAATACTAAATTATCATTTAATTCTACATTCAATTAACGATCTTTGTTGATTATGTTTTCTGACTATATGTCATTTATAATCGTACTTACATCATTAAAAAAAGTATAGGCACATATTGCGTATTATTTTAGAAGCTGCGAGGAATAACGGCACTTGTTTTTTTGGGATACTTAATGTTTATTTTATTTATACAATTTTTGCGCAATAGAGATAACTAAAAAGCAATTTTGAATACGCAACCTTCGAAATTATATCGATTTGGTTGACTTGTAGTAGCTATTGAATGGAATTGATGTCAGTTATCAGATTCTGTATAATAAATATTAAAATAAATATATTATTTATATATATAGCTATGACTGCTCCACTCGATTCCTCATATCTACTTAGCAAATTTTAGTGCAATATGAGCAATGGAGTGGATCATTAAAATTTTATCCCAGAAAGCATAATCTACGGTTAAAGCGATATTGAGCAGCATGTCATTAAAAGGGTTCCATTTGAATTAGATCATTTTAAATCAGGCCATACAATATTAGCGCCATCTAGAGTTATTTACCCGTACTGATTATATAGACGAGCGTTGTTAGGAAGTGTTTCTAGCGCTTTCTATGAGATTCTCGTAATCTGTAAAATAAAATATTCTTTTGCTATTTGTTTGTTTATCAATCATAACCTAAAATACGAACAGTTTAATTGAGTGCCTCTTGATGGTTTGTGAAATAAATACCTGTGACAGACGAACGAACAGACAAACAGACATGGTAGGTTTATTAGGTATCTAATAATTTACCGTTCTGAATTCTTTGGGTATGGAATCAGAAAATGCACATACCCCTATTATGTAAGATCCTTATTGAATTATTTAATTCGTCTCGTTTATATAACATTTGGCTAATTTAGAAAATTAGGTAAAATTAATTTCCAATGTATTGACATGTTTTCTTAGCTTTGAGTTGTTTTAGGTAAACCCTACAAATACTTCCTCCAAGTAGACCAAAATAAAATAGAAGTACTATGTGGAAATATTTGTAAATTAATTATAATTTCAAAATATAACTAAATAAACAGACCTGTCATTGAAAAACTCATTTTCCCGTTGTCATATGGGACCCTTATGGGAAGTTATTGATACCATGTGGGCATACCATATGCGTTTACAATCTATTAAATGAAAAAAAAGGATACGATTCGATATAATATATATAGAAATTAGTTAATGTTGGCAGGCCTATTATAAAAACAAAAAAAAAATTGGTGATTGCATGGAATGACATATACAATGAACAGATTTTTATGAAAAAATGGAAATTTATTATACGGTCTCAAAATGTATAGTTAGAAGTGATAAAGCGCATAGTAAAAATATTGCTATTATATAAATTTAAAATGTATATTTAACACAATACAAAACACAATATGCAAACGTATAATAAGTAGGCGGTATAAAGAACGTAAAAATATGTTTTTTGGTTCTTGGATACAGGTTCTTATAAAAGAACACCTGCTTGTGGCAACACTTTATTTTTTGAAAGTAGGTATTATATAGCAGTGAATTCCTTAATCTACTTTTGGCAGTAGGTATTATTTTTCATTAAGGTACGATAAAATGTTGTCATTAGGCATAATTCAATGTATGCGAAACCAATGAGTATGCGCTAAACAGATATCAATTTTTCATTTAATCACATTTGAGTTTCAAAGCCAAATTTTTCAATACCTATAACTATAACATAACCTCAATTAAAATGTTTCAAAATTTTATGCGTATTTCTTTTACACTTCAAGTATATAAAGTGCCTTATTTAGTACTAACCAGTATTTAGGTAAGAGACTTTTTTATATTGATAAAACAGTAGCTACCTGCCCCGGTTTCGGACGAGCAGTAATTATCTATAGCCGGGCGATCATGTGACGAAGTTTTAGCAGCTATCATAGATACAGTGCTTTTCTACGAACAAGAATAAAAAAATGTAGTAAACTATACGTAAAATATTTCATAAAAAGGCCAAATTTTTAAAATGTCATAAAAATTGTAGAAAAATTATTTTACTTTTCAGCTATGAATACCTCAAATACATTCTCCGCGTTCAAATATAGTAGTATACCAATTCTCATGGTAATCAGTTGAACAGTGTAGAAGTTGTTACACTGCAGTGCTGACTGGTGTCGAATTAAAAAAAGATGTTAGCCCAAAAACCTTTTTCACAAAAAAATAGATATAAATGCCAATTTTGGTGGTGATCGGCTAAACGGCACAGAAGTTGATATATTGCAGCGCCATTTAGTGGTTAGGCAGTTGCATCAAAAAGGATAGCACAAACAAATTCTGTACAAAAAATACATATTAATGCCAAATTTCTAAGTGATCGGTTAAACGGTGTTAGAGTTGAACGATAACTTACAAGCTAGTTAGGGTTAACAAAATATGCGAAAAAATAATTTTTTTTCTAAACACCTAGGTATGGATAAAAATTGTTAAGGCATTAAAACATTGTTAAGACGAAACAAAATTCGTGTCACTTGCCCATATCTTTATCAGAATATACAGTAAATATTTTCTACTACCGTATCAAAGACAAATGACCACATACAGACCGTCGCGTATTTGCATGAGACAGGGTGCGCACGCGAACAATCAGCCCCGCTTTGTCCTTTGAATGGGCCCTAATGTGACCAACTACAGAGGTCACTAGCTTCGACTACCGCACGACGTTGAAATAGGCAGGGACCGCTATCCGTGTGTAGCCACCTTTATGTGGGCGCGTTGTGTATCTTGAACTAAGGTTTTTTTATATTATAAAAATAGGACAATATAGTTAAAAGTTCTGTTGGTAAATAAATATGTTATTTACCTAATACAAAAAAAAATGGTTGTGTTTTATTATGTTCTGACTTCTACCAAACATTTAAAATTTACGAAACATTAATAAGTTCTTAATGGAAAATAGGAATATCTTTTTAATTTACTTCCAAATATTTAATTATATCGATTTTATGGAACTTACTTCCAAACATTAAATTGCGTAATTACTTGTAAGATTAATAATACCTACCTCAATAAAAGTTTCATGTATTATTGTCACATTGCGATGTTTCTGTACTCTACCGTGTAACAGCACCATTAATATTTATACAGAAATTATTCCTTTGTAGTGTATAGGTGTATTGTATAAGCCGCTACTTAGTTTGATAGTTGAATAATAAAAATAAATATTTCTCAGAGGGGCCCTCCATACATGTAAACGAAGCTGAAAAAAAATATTTTCGGCAAACATCAACGTGTAGCACATATTTCGACAGTTCTTTCAAAAATACTTTTAGATTTCTAAGCGATTTTTCTGATTACATGAATATTTTCGGAAATAATCGCTCCGAAATTGGTATAAATTGTCCCCACTCTTTATTTTTCAAACTGTAAATCCAAAATATAAGCAAAAAAGAAAATACAAACGTGACGTTTAATAAAAATCTTTCAATGAAAATAATTTTGAACACAATCGGAAATACCATTTTTGAGTTATTGTCGAAAACCTGCGCTTCTCAACTACAACAACGTAAGTACCGTGAAGATATGCTCTTTTGCTGATGCAGTTTAGTTTACATTCGTTAAAAGTAATAGTCGACACACCTACTGGTTTTTTTAGTAAAAGGCAACTAAAGTGCTTATACCTATTCCGAGGGGTAAGCATGGAAAACAGTGTAACAACGTGGTTTTATCTTCTGTACTGCATTTCTTTGTAGTAACGACTTCAGAACCCTACAGTGAACATGTCCGACATGCTCTTGGCCGGTTTTTTTAGTGATTTTTTGGACACAGGATCGTCATAGTCAGCGACATATACATGCTATATTGTATATAACTTTAATTAGTTGTTTTGTAGAACTCACTACTCGTTGCTTATGGAAAGTCACTTCGAAAAGTTAAATAATTTCACCTTTTGCTTTATGATCGCAATATTCGAATATAAAATTGATCACAAAAATATAACTGTCTTCTATAGCTTTTTTTTAGTGACATGACGACAATTTATGGAACTCATCAACATAAGTTTTATTGCGCATACAGCACAAGCAATATTGAAGGACTGGGAATATTATTTTTAATTGTAGTTTTGATTATAAATAACCTTTTGAAAAGAAAAAAAAATAATAGAAAAAATTGGTCATAATTAAGAAAAGATACCATATGAGTTAAATAGTTTTGAAGAAATATATTATAAAAAGCAGTGAAACACAGTCATATTTTTTTCTTCTCTATCTTCTCAAAAAACTCATTTTATTCTTCTTTACGACATTCTATGTGTTAAATACTCTCTCCTTCCACTTAACACAGATGTGTTAACAAAATACGTCATTAATCGGACAGCATCCGTCCGTTAATTCGTGGCGCGGCCGCGGGGCTGGGGCGGCCGGTGACGTCACAATATCGCGTTAGGTTTCGTTTTCGCACCTCACCACCCGCCCCAAGGCGTCGCCGGCTGGGGGCGCGATTGCGAGCACTTGTGATATGTCTCGTGTGATACGTTCATGTCTATGTAAATAATTTAAGATACGGAATAACAGCCTTAGCCGCATAACTTTTTATAATGAAATTTTTAAATTCGTGACATTGCCCCTTAAATTATTTGTTAAGTTAGCTGAGTCTGGTTTTATAAGCAGCAAGGTCATTCTTATTTTTAATGATAATATTATGGATATCGACGATTTTTTTGGAACGATTTTACAGGTCAGGTTTTCATATATGTACTGTGATTGTGCAATTAAAATATAAAATTTCTTTACATTTTTCTCAAAATTTACTTCAGCTTTCAGCCTTGAATTATAAATAGCACGAAAGCCCGCTTCTCTGCAGCATAAAAATTGGGTTGATATCGACCGTATGACCCCATAACAAAATTTTACAAGTCATGAGACTATTTAAAGGAACTAAAATAAACTAAATTAATCTTTCAGCGTTTTACTGTAAAGTATATTTTTACAGAATGTCACATAGAAAATAAAAACCATACTTAAAGAAAATATTTACTTAATCTAGAATAACCGTTATTCTAGATTAAGTAAATATTTTCCTTAAGTATGGTTAATTTCATATGTAGGTACATTCTACTTACTTCATTAAACACATTTAATAGAAAAATAAAAAAAAGCAATTTATGTATTGCAGTTTTGAAATCTTTATATCTTTATTGAATTCCTACTTTTTTTGTTTAATAATATATATTTTTTATTTTTCTTGAACTGTATAAAATGCTACAGATGATTCAATACCTACTGATGTCGGTAAATAATGCGATAAGTAAACCGACAAGTCCGGTTCGTAGCTAGTGCACTGTTTAAGACTCTGCCCCTGGTGCTCAACTAAAAGTCAAAACGTTACACCTTACTGTGAGACTTCGATAGCCGTTTGTCTGTCTTTCTGTACGTTGCAGTCCATTTATTCAAAGACTGCTATTGCCCTGATTTATCTGTCTTCTTGAAATGCTTCTTAATGTAACCTTTTTAAGTCCTTTTAAACGTTCTCAAAGTTTTTTAACTACCTTTGACCGATATCATCTTCGACTTACACTCTAAAATATACCAATAAATAATGATTTCTTTTTATCCCGAAGTACAAAAAAAAAACAATTTAAAATGATCATAAACACATTCAATCCATATACACATTAATTCAAGACAATTGTTAAAAATAATTTGATACGGAATCCTCGACGCATGAATTGGGCTCGCATTTGACCAATATTTTAATCTTTCAAAAGACATAAAATGTTAAAGGGCCAACACTTCTTATGTAGAACTCTTGATGTTGTTAAGCTCGAACATAATAAAATTATTTGAGGAGAGTGTAGCTATATTTTTTAGTTAAGAGCGTTCAAGCGTCGCTACTATCTTCCACTAAAATTTTCCACTAAAATAAACACCAAAATAATAAAATTTACTAAATATCGATATTGTTCATTCCCTTCGTTCTCGCAATTGGCTATGAGTTATAATGAAATCGATGCTTTATTAATAAAATATTTAAGATGTGTCATGATCCACAGTGTTTTTATGTGAAGTGTAGGTATACACGAAATCCTTATCTAAAGCTAAGAATTGAAGATAGTGTAAATTGTGTATAAGATATTTTTTTAAACAGCCCATAGAGTTTGATGATTAAGCTAGCGACAAAAAAACACTATAAAAAATAAATCGCGGTGCCACTCATTTTCTACATATACGGTAGCTTATAATATATTAGCTTTTGCTAGCAATTTCTTAGAGTGGACATAGAATAAGGTCCGTTAACATATTTATTACATCGACAACAGTCTATAAGTAATTTCAGGTTGAACAAGGTTTTTTATTACGTGCTAGCAACCCGTCCCGGCTTTGCACGGGTATAAGACTAATTATCCATAGCCAATATAAAACTATGTAAATCTTCAGGTGGATGGATGGGGGCGGTTAAATGACACAGTTAGAACAGATATATATATATAGGTACAATGCCTTGCTATGTCCATGAAAAAAAATTGACATACGGACACATTTTTTAATCATATATATTAAAAACACCAGAAGCGAAACCTTTAGAAAATTAAACTGCGAGAAAATGAGACGATACAGTATCAGGACTAGATTGATTATAAACATGCTCACAACATATATTTTTCAAATTTAATAACAAAGAAATCTTGCTATGCGAGGCTGAAATGCATGAAGTCAGTTTTAATAAAAAGTAAATGTACTTTCTCATGCATCATATTCGATTTCTCTCTAAAGCATCGATATTCTTTGCTAATAGTTTTCGGGTCTATACGACTTATCTTAAAATAGTAGGAACGTCTATTCCGATATCAAATTCGCAGGAAACGCAATTAGCTCAGACCGGCCGTGAGCTAACGCATTTAACGGGCGGGTGCCCTGTGGACATGGATTATTGCACGAGTAAGAGCTGTAGTTGTTTGATATAACGACGGTTTGAAGATTATTTCTGAGGGGACGTCCAGAAATTGGTTGATCAGCTCGGGGTAGGTGTTCGGTAGCCCCATTGAGACATACATATTAATAGTAGACAGAATAACAGTATATACCTATAGCGGTATTGTGTAATTAATTTGTCGTAAATTTTTTTATATATTTTCGCAATGAGACCATGGAACCGATTGTTTTGATAAAACTTGCTGGACGAATAGCTTGATTTTTGAAAATTTCTCACGAGTTATATTTTAAGATCCGGCATTACAAAAATGCACCCTCATCATTGACTCAAATAATGTCTTAAAGGCAGATAACAGTATCATAAATTTATGAGAACAATGTCTGCCACCATAGTCCTGCTTTTATTAACATTAATTAATAATTTTTTTATGTAGGTTGCAAGTAATTTCACGGTAACTATCAGTTATAAATATATTTAGAATTTTCAAAACTTCACGTACGTTTTGAAGTTTTTTAATTAACAGATAAGGGAAATAAGTACGGGTTATCTACCTGTTTACTCCTAACCATAACGCTCACTGTCTATTGTAACAAGGTGTAAAAAATCATATTCGAAAATTTTGTACGTGCGATATACAATTAACATAAGAAGCAAAAAAATAATTATCTATTAATTAATCAATACTAATAGTGGTAGGATTACGGCGACAGACATTGTTCACAAAAATTTATAATATTTTTGTCTGTCCTTAAAACATTATTTGATTCAATTAATAGATGAATGCATAATTTTCTAATGCCGGATTTTAGAATATTATTTTACATTTATAGGAATATTTTTAAGGCAACAAGTGATTGGTTATGTCGTGGCGTATATACCAGCAAAGTGGTCGTGGTATCGTAAAATGAAATTATGAATACTACACTCTATGTGCAAACCCATTTGATGGTATATAATGACCAGACACGGGTCACTTCTCAAAATATGATAATAAGGCAATTGTTCGCATGCTGGTTCAAGGCCCATTGAAGTTTTACAAGCTCGTAAATTTATTTGGATTTATACTTTGAATCCGGTTTTATTTTAATAAAAAAAATACCTGTTTCCTCCATGTTATCTGAATCATATAGACAGAAAAAAACAATAAGCATTGTATCTCTCCAATTCTCTCTTGATTTGCCTCAATCCTGGGTCATAGGTGGATGTCAACTTAAGAGCTATATGTGAGTCTAAAAATAAATTGAGTTCGAAGTACCTTAATTCAAAACTGAAAGCTGACTTAAGGTTTTTCATTGAACTGAAAAATATGCGAGGTATATGTAGATTTTTGCAATAATTTTGTAATAGGACGTCGATAATCAAATGTTTTAAGATTTTCGAATTAACGCTCCTGTATAAGTTTGGCAATAAACGTCCGTCGCGACAATTATGTGCATGGATACCACGCGGAAGCGATTCGAAGCCACGCCCACATAAATTGGCATTACAACACAATCTCGTACCAGCGGCCCCGTTTCGGAAGCCTTAAGTGAAATGGATTGTTCTGGCAATGAGTTAGGCACCTTACCGGTTTTCCTTTGCAGCAGTGACTTGAGGAAACATAGAAAATATAAATTACGATTTTCGTTCATACAAAACGATTACATGAATAGATTTTTTGTTTGCGGATCGTACTTTGATGCGCGATTAGAAAGTGGCATTACATAATTGGTCGTATTGAAATGACGGAGAGTAAAATCAAATATGTAAAAAAGGAAAGTAAAGGGTGATTGTTATTGAAGTTGTTACTGCGAAAGAGGATATAGTGCAAAGTCTATTTTGTTAAGTACATTTGTATAAAATCCATTTACAAGTGTGTCGATGTGTGTTTGTTTGTATTTATCGATGTATGCCATTAGAGGTCAAAAATATAGTTGTATCAAAGCTTGAAGACCTTCTTTAAGCATTTCGAACTCAAAAATTATAAAAACCGCTGAGATTATAGGTCATTTCTGAATCTTTTTTCTACTTTCGTGCTCAAAATCTTCAAAAAATATACATAGCAACAAATTATTGAGCTTGAGTTCAAAAGATCGATTTTCGTTCTGTTTTAAGCTCTCCGAGCTCAAAAATACAGTTTTAATACGATTTCAATTCTTTGAATTCAAACATATGGATTTATTTAAAAAAAGCTATATTTTTTTAAATAAATCTAAATATATTATTTATGATACCTATCGAACACATCGTTCGAGTTTGATCTGCTTTGCAGTACTCGACGCAGTTTTCTAAGCAAAGAAGTTGACTGATACCAAATATTAATTTAACAATAAACTTCAGAAGTTATTTCAAAATAATTTTTGTGAACTTTTCGTTAATGAATTCTCTCCACCAATGAATTTTGGTGTAATTTGCAATTTTCAATGTTGCGTCCTAACCAAAGCAGCTGATTACGTTCTGGAATTTATTTATACAGTAGTTTAAATAATAATGTAAAAAAACACTTATTGAAAAATTTTTCTCTAACATACATATATCTATTGAACAAATAAAACGATTTTTTTGCAATTTACGGCAGTCAATGCAATGCGTTCTGCATTTGAGGAAAAAAGCGATTAAATTTTGGTATCGATCGGTAAAGTAGTTATTGTAAAAAGTTATTGTAAATGATATATTGTTCTGAAAATTTAATCCTTAAAATTTCTAAAAATATACGAGGTGAAATTGGTTCAAGTTTTCAAGAAACTTAAGTTGAGAAGATTTCGTTCGAATCCCGCAAACCGCTTTTGGAATCGATCTTTCGAATCTTTCGGTTCGAAATTTATGAGACATTTACCCTCCCCCGCCCCACATACAAATATACAGACAAACATACAGAGATCACTCGGAAAATGGTCAAAACAGTTACGATTGATAACGTTATGTATATCATGATATCGATCCCGGTCCTGTTTTCGCCTCAATCCTTAAAGATGTAATAATAAAGGAGTATGGCGCGATCAAATAAGACGCGAAATACCAAATAATAAAAATAATTTCCTGTGTTCCGTTGCAAATTTAAGTGTAAGAAAGTTTTGCACCAAACTCGGTTACCAGGTGATACGTTCAGATAAAATATGCTTATTATTACTCGAATTCGAAAAAAAGGAGCAGGTTCTGTGTTCGTCAATATTTATTTTGTTTTTGTATTTTCAGCGATAATTTCGTCAATTGTAGAAAGATTTTCATTTTTTTTGTTTGAAAGGGGTATACTTCTGAGGTGGTCCCATAGACACCAAGTCAGGATCTGATGATGGAATCCTAGGGAATTTGAGTCAGATATTATACGTAGGTATAGTGTGTTTGAGCAGTTTTTTTAGTCATTCACGTCTTTCTGTCTATTGATAGCTGATGATGAAAGCCAAAGCACTGCTTAACGGTTTGGAGTTGCGGGATAATACTGTGATTTTGCACTAGAAATTACGTTTCAATGGCTAATGGTAAAACAAAATACACATAATTAAAATTACATATTAGGTAATTCTACCTACACATTTTCATTCATTCTCATAATTCGAATGTGACAATCTTAGTTGTAATACATTGGAACAATTTTGTGAAAATATTCGAAGTGAATCAATTGAACGCGGAAGCAAATGAAAAGGTAGAACTTTTATATTAATAATAATATAAACAATAACAATAACTTTTGTAATTTGTATAAGATCCAGATGATTCTTATATAAATTATATATTCATTAAATTGCCAGACTTTGGAATAATTACCAGTGAACAATAAATTCGAGATCGGAATATTGCTTTTCCAAGTGCTCCATACATAAGTAAAGGACATGCCTATAAAGAAAGCCAAATAAATTGTAAAATAAAGTACATTTTAATATAAAAAACCTTCGAAAAGATTATTGAATAAATGTTTAAGTACACTCCAAAAACAGATAATTAGTTGTTTTTAAAGTAGATTTCAATTAAAGCAAGGCAAAAGAATTTAATTTACGAATATGAATATGAAACGTTATACATATATTCAGTCAAAAAGGAGATTATCTTCTTCTAAGGAGACACAAATGTATCTGACTTAACTCTAGCTGGAACTAGCTCCTAAAAAAACGAATTAAATTGTTTTTAGCGTTTGTTAAAACAATTCCTGAAGCAAGTTTTTGAAGGCAGTTTTTTTTATTTTTATAAAAGTTATTATTTAATTTGGACCTCCAGCAATACACTTGTGAAAAGCGCATTCGATTTTGTGTAATATGTAGACAGACAGACAAAAATCTTACGACTGTTTTGGCTTCTATTACACTTCTAAGTACTGCCCATATCAATTCTCATAAATACCAGCTGTTTTGTTGTACGTACAGATGGATGTTTCTGCCGATACGCACTCCATTATACTAATACAACAAGGAGTCGAGTGTTCTAATGAAAAGCCAGCACAATGCACGACAAAGCTGCCGTCCAATATCGCTCGTGTTTTGGCAGCGCCCAAGGGCGCAATAAGGGCTTGTCGGGCCCAGAAAAGCTTTCGATAAGCAGCACAGCACTCTGTGTTTGTACTGGCGCCGGCCAAGTGACCACGGCTCGTTTGTACTAAATGAAGACATACGTTTGTGTCACAGTTTAATAGAGAAATTTTTTGGGCTTGCTAAGCGATTTTCGTATAGGTGTCAGACTGCAAGATATTATATACCTTATTATTAAGTCCTCATGGCAACTTGTGAATTGTATATCTTAGGTAATAAATGTTTTTGACTATCTTTGACTATTTTGGCTATATATGACACTTATGTTAAACTCCGAAAAATCTTAATTATGAAAATGAATTATAAAATTTTAATAAAAACACTTATTTCACACATTTAATTTCTCCCTTCTATCGGTAGTCCCAAATGACTGCCTCAAATTCGTTGTTTTAATTAGTTGAAAGTAAAAATTTCATTATATAAAAACCTAGATTTCATTGTTCATTCATTTGCGAAATTATTACAGGATTACGTCACGCTGTCAATTTCATTGGTGATGGTAATCAAAATAAATATTAATAAGCTGTGGATGAAGCTACGTAAATGAATTTAGATACGTTTCAGATTTATTAATGAAATAAATTTCAAATATAAGATTGCATTTTTTTTTGTGATTTGTAAATTACATCCCATATAAGAATTCTCTTATTTTGAATCTTAAGTTTAAAAAACAACAGAGTTAAATTACCTCTTAATTTATTTGCATCTTTTATTCTTATGTTTCTATTAGGTTCTAGTTACAATTATGATTTAAAAACGTACAAGTACACAGGTTTCTGATATAACAAAATTTGAATTCAATTCAAGCAAAATTGTTTAAGCGTCAGCAGAAAAACTCCTGAGCACCCTAAACAGTCTAATATGGCAACACAAGTATAGAAACATGCAAATTCGAAAGGTTCTCTTATATTCTTTCTTATAACACAATTGTGCTCGAGCACAGCGCCGCGGCGCGGACAAGAATGGCGCGTCCTCTATTGACGCCATTCAACGCGGGGAGGAAATAAAAATACAGTATCGCAGCCGACATAAAGGAGGTGCGCCGAACGAACTCATGGCACACCCGAGCCCGCGGGATAAATCTCGACACATATATAAATCTGAAATGCATACTATGGTGTCGAAAGTACTATCGTATATATAGCTCGCCCATTATTATAATCTGAATTGTAATAATCGATAATGTAATTCACTGTGTAATTATTACTCCTAAAATCACAAAAAATTTACAGGTCAAAAAGTTTACGTCATTATCGAACAGTAGCATGTACAGTACAACGCACGAAACTTTGCCGCTTTGAATCGCCTACGAACGATATACTGCGCAGGTATTACGCTTCCCGACCCATCCTTTTTCTACGCCGCGTTCCTGTTTTGCACCATTGCGACGCTTTCGTGACGAACTTCACAGCGGCAAAGTTTCGTGCGTTGTACTATAGATAGTGTCTATAGCAGCCTATACAGCACTCACGTTTATGCATCGTGGTTCTATAAGTTCCAAGTTCACGTACTCTTCAGGACTTATAGTTGTGGCTATATTGGGTGAAAATATTCTCACTGGAGTAGATAGAAGCGCTTTAGTATGCAAATAGTATTATTGGATTGGGATGCAATATTTTCTTTTCGCTTATCTCATTTATATGTGTTATCTTTCTATGCATTGTCAATCGATCACACAATATGGTATTTAAAATCGATCGAATTGATCCTGAAATGACTACAAAATATGATATTTATTTGAGACTGATATTATAGTAACTGATAGACAATGTGGTCGTGGAAGATAATAATCAACAGTGTCTAAAGATAATCATTTGATAGTGGGTGAGTTCTGCTCCATAATATAATGTGAAAGATAAAAGATGAAAGGTAATGAACGCCCTCTAAGTCCCATCATCCTAGCCAGTATATAAAAACGGTTTCTAAGCACCAGTAATGGCTGGTTCAACGACTGGAAAGTGACAAAAATTAGATGTGCACATTTCATATGGACAATCAATAGCAAAATATTTACTTAAATATTCCTTGCATACATTTTGTACATTTTTAAAAATTCAATTGATCAAAAAATTCATAAATAGTTCAAGAATGCGGCTTATAATATTATACCATCACCGACATTGTTCTTCGTACGAGTTTTACGTATTAGGTATACAATCTCTCGTCACAGTAGTCAAAGCGTGTTCTTTTGCTATTCGTGTGTACTACGACCTCACGTACCCTTATGATAGATGGCAATCCGTTTACGAAGCCATAAGTTCTCCAGAAAGTTTGGATCGATACAATATTAAAACCAGATCATTGGTTTCTGGAGATGTTAATGGTATTTTTAGAGCTAGGCCTACAAGCTTATGCTTCTACTCGTGCAGTGCGCTCAGGTTTCTAACTTCAAAATGTTCCGGATCTTCCTTTTCACGTTTGGAAACAATGAGTATCGATTAAAGCTTTGGGACCCCTTCTAGACTTAACAGTCCGTGCGCAACAAACGATTTGAAAGTTCTTGAAAAGACCAGTAGTCCCTGTCGATGCGGTATATACACTTAGCCGCAATGTTCTTTTTGACTTTCAATGACTTTCTTCTATTTGTCTACAAAACAAGAAAAACCACAGCACCTTAGATTATGTACTCTACACTAGATGACAGATTTTGCACTACATTGATCTTATTAAAAGCTGCCTTTTCAATCAACTACAAAAATTGTGTATAGTTAATTTATATCAAGCTTGTTCTAGTTATTTTATGGCTAATCACTGTCCTTAGACCGTTTACTATTCTACTATTCCTCAATACGATTGCCTCATTAATATCCACTCAAACGAATCCGTTTTTCAGGGTTGTCGATATAAAGAGAAATAATATTTTATTGATTTTGTTATTGTTATGGACGCTAAAGAATAACTTTTTGGATTAAGTTGATATAAATAAAACATATAACCCGCGAAAAAACAGCAGAACTATTATCTTTGACTTTCTAAGTATTAAAGCTTAATAAATTGTAGGTTTCTAAAATTAAAAAAATTACATCATTGTTTTGTAATTGTTACGGTATAGACTATAGGAACACGCTATAAGATTCGTTATTCCAATAGTTGATTTAAAACAATTGCAAATTACAAAATTGTGCTTTCAGATTAAGCTCAGATAATTACAAATTCGCTCAACCGACTGTCTGTCATGAAAAGTCGAATTTGAAACCCGGATTGCTTAATCTGATTAGTTTTAAACTAGCTTTTAATCAATCTGATAGATTAAAACTGACCTAATTTGTAAAATAATCGAACAGTTTAAAACATTTTACAACGGAAGATTCTACACTACCTATTATAGATATTTTTTTTATTTAAATTTATTTCTTAGCAAGCAAAAAACGTAATGAACTAAGTAATTCAAATAATCAACAATTTTCTTTAATTTAAGTTATGTATGTATAAGCTGCTTTCTTTGGTTCACAAATAAAAATGCTAATTAATCATTAAGCAATTGTTAAATAGTGCAATAGCGTAGAAATCGTGACTCTTTTTGTTTGATTAATAAAAATTAACACACAAGCAAATCGCCGTTGGTAGCCCCACTGTTTTTATAACCTTGAAGAATGAAGACTAACTAGTACAGATAATGACATAATAAAAACATAAAACAGTAAATGCAGGAATCGTCAAATCAAAATAATATAGTACGAGACGAGAAAATAATTAAAGTATTTAAAAATAACAATACGATCTCCTTCTCATATCACAGGCAAATTAAAAAAAATGCAGTTATTGGACTATTAAAGGTAGTGTCATATTAATATGGGTTGTATAAAACTAAATACATTTGGAATTCTTAAAATAAACAGCAACGTAGAAAAATATTGACTGGTTAGAAAAAGAAATACAGTCACTTGTACAGTAGTCCATGCAAAGCACTACTGTACAAGACCTCTCAGAAATGAGAAATGTGAAAAGGAGGGATTTGAGGAGCTGGAAGAAAGTGACCTTTTAATTAATACGGGTCTTTACCTGTCTTACAAAAGATAACTCTCTTTGCATTTGCATTCATCGCAATAGTGAATTAAACACTAACTATAATACAAGTTCCAGAATTTAGAGCGGTGTGCTTCATCATGGATCATGCCATCATCATGATCGGAATAGTAGGTATTATTTTTGTTTATAATAATTGTTTAATGTGACATGACTTTCTATCAAAATAAAAATATTGTCCATATCTCGCGACATATCTTCAACTACGTGTATGTCGGTGACTTTCTTCCGATGTGAGACATTCTATTATACCGAGGGCGGGATCACATTTGCTCCATTTTATTCGCACCCCGCTTGTTTGTTGTTTGTTTCGTGAGCAGATTAGGAACGAGGAAATATTTATTGTCCTTAGAAGACCAAATGGTTTAAATTAAACATCGATAAAGTTGTGTTGGTGTACGCTAATGCAAAAGTCAGGTTTTTCGTTTATGTGCGTGTTTTAGTCTAAATTCGGAATCTTATCTTTTGTGTTTATATAAACAGTTCATACTTGTATTCGTATATTAATAGTTCATGGAAAGTGATTTTTCGTATTTTGTGAATATCAAATTGTAAAAAAGGCTTATAGATTGTACAATGATTTCGCGTATAATAAATAGAAGAATGCATAAGCGGTTTAAATGTATACTGAATTTGAGCATATGCCAGCAATTTAACTTACTTGATTTGTGTGTTGTGAATTTTTAAGAAGAACTTACTCTAATGGGCGTTTGTTAACGTGCAGAATGAAAGTACATACTATGCGCCTTAAACAGACTGTGATTTATTTTCATTTATTGTCTTATAAAAGTCCTTTTGCATTATTTTCGATCGTGAAATTATTTCGTTTCTTAAACACATACAGTATAAGTACACTAAAGACATCTGTTCGACCAACCAACCATGGATAATGAACCGCAGGAAATTAATTCACATTATTCTGGCGGAAGCAAGGTTCTAAGCCCAGGCCTATCAATGTCTAAGATAGTGTTTAGCCCGTCAGGTCAGGAACATTTTCAAGCCTCTCTGTAATGCTAACAAAGTAAATGACTTATTTATATCTTAAATTTATGCGTCGTATAAATTCACCCTGAAATTTATTTTAATATGAATTAATTAGTTGCTGGGTCATTCGTATAGCAAGGAAATGAAACCTATTCATTAATTACCTTTAATTTTTGTTCATTTAAAGGTTATACATCCACATGTGACACAAAAGGTTGTCTCCAACTGCAAACAGCCGTCAGCCTGTTGAACTGTGCCGTGATTTAATTTTTTTACGCAATTATTTAATAGTTGTAACAAATAAAGTAACTTATCGTGCCCACTTTACGAAAGCAGAAATTTATTTATCTAATAGAGTAATTCAAAGATGCATAAGGTAAGGTACACTTACATAAATTTTCCTAAGAATGTAGTAAATGTAAAAGATATTAATATTACAATCAGAAAACTTCTATTCTTCTAAATTCGTATTAGACTCACTTAACTAATGGATTCAGTGTGCTATAACTACCTACGTGACTTAATTCCGAGCCGAGCTGAACTTCATTATACAATTTCACGAAATTGTGAAGACAAAGCATGGGTTGTTGCTAAATTATGTTGTGATGTTTTATTTAGGTACTCGGTGAAGAAAAACTGCCCCTCGCGCGGCGTAATTGTTCTTCACTAAGCCTTTCACGGCGGTTTTTGGCCGATTTTCCCCATAATTCAAACACTATCCCAAATGTATGCGCATAGTTTCCGACGGCGCCTGATCTAAAACATAAAACAGGAGCTTAAAAACCAGCAATAATAATAAGTTAAGGTTTTAAATCTCTTTACGCTGTACGACGCCCTAATGGCTGTAATTACCTTTCAGACGAATTTTGTTTGTATTATTTAAAAGTGTCTATATCGGCAACTTACTTTAAACTTCTTATAATTTGATTGGATATAACAACAATTTTTAAACTATATTACATAGATATACATGTATACATTGTTATGTGATGAAACTGAATATTCATACAGCGCAAAAAAGCTATTTTTATATCAAAAGGATATTTATTTAACATTAGTAGGTATACATGAATTATAAGTTTAAAAATATATCAAATTATACAGTTCAAATATGTCGCCCAAAATAGCAACACGAACGTTTTTTATTTGGTATGAATAAATAAAAAACGTCATAACATAGGAAACAGATTTTTTTTGTCGGATCTGTTTGCGGTTTGGTACGCGTTGTCGGTCAGGATGTATCACTCGACACCACAAAAAAGTTGACTGATAACTTGTGGCACAGCGCCAGGGGCATTATAAGCGACTCTCATGTTTTGAACAATCCAAAAACTAAACATTTTATTAAACCAGGTTATCTATTTTCAGATATTTTTATCCGTCTCAATTCTTCTGTTCTCGTCTCCGCTGCCCGCTAGCTGATATGCACGGTTCGTATTTAAATATCATAAAAATATAAACAATCGGTCGATCGAAGTTAATGCCGATAAAAAATTCAAAACTTTATGAAATTAATGTATTTCAACCCAAACTCAACTCTCGTGTAAACGGGGCCAATATGTGTAGATACTTATATACAGAGGTGTCGGTTACGGTAAAGGTTACAGTGTCGCGAGTTCAATGGTTTTTTCCCACCGCAAAAATGTCAAACGCGTTTAAAGAAGTTTTCACTTCAAAAATGTACCTCAACGTGTTAGACTGTAAAGTAATGTAAAACGTTGGCGGTCGAGACCGCACCGTGTAAAGGGCTCTCGGCGGCCGCGCGCCGCGAGGGCGGCGTTCACTTTTGTATTTTCCATTATCGCTTTATAGCCTCTTATTTTCATAAATATGGCGGCTTAGGAAGTCCCTTTATGTCTTCTCGGGGTGATTTACAAAGTGCTCCGTGTACCGCCGAGCTTTACGACTCGAAACATAAATACTGCCATTTTTTTTTCACCCTGTTTCGGGTATCTATTTAGATTGTTTCAGGGTAAATGTCTTCATTGATATTACACATTTTCAGGTATGTTTGGCTGATGTAATGAATAAGTTTGCATAGAGACAAAAAATGCCAAATGTAAATCACACTCGCGTATTTAGGTTCCACTTGCCGGTCATACAATTTTTTTTATAAGTGAACATATAATAATTTGTAGTTAATCACATTCTCCTGTATATCTTTCACAGTAGCAATTGGATCATATTTTATTTATATGTTTAGGAATTTTCTTTATTTTTTTTGAAAATCCATTAATTAAAAAGATAGGTATTCAAGGTTTACCTACACATATACCTACATATCGGACATCTTTCTAAAACAGATCAAGAAAATCTCCCTAGCTTCAAAACATTCGTTGAAAATTTAAATGTCGGAAAATGGCTTGAAAAAATATCTTTCCGAAAGTTACGAAATTTTTTTTTGAGGGAAAGTTAAGAAAATGAAATAAACTCGCTTGAATAATGATAAAATATTTTTTTTATTACTAGTTAACGTTCAATTAGTAATAATCAGTCAGTTCACTATGGCAAGCGGGTTAGACAAATCTACTTTGTAGCTTTATGTTGAACCAGTTTTTTGTTACGTTGAATGTACTGTTACATATTAGTTCACCACACTTAATACGCTTAATCGCTTCACCGTAAATTAGTTGAGAAAACATTTTTTTTGTCCTGTCGAAATATATGTTACAAATCCACGAGGGTGAAACTGCGCGCTGTGCTATCGATATGAAGAATATTCGAAATCAAGTACGGAATCAATACGGGAGTGAAAAGTAGGGTCGAGATCGAAATTAAAAGCGGAACGGGGTTGGAATTAAAAATAAGACCGACACCGGAAATGCCAATGGACCAGCGTCGTCGGCATCATTATTGACGGAGAGATGGAGAGATTGCTTCGTTATAGGTAAGGTTATCGCAATAGGTGAGAGGAAGAATTGCTATTTAAAAAAAGTATATAATAAGGAGAACCGAGGGGGGAGCAAGGCAAAATGTAACGTTTGACATAATCGCTAACTTATGCAACACAAAAAAGAAGAATTCTATCAAAATACATAAAACTTCTAGAAATCTAAAATAAGAGTCTATTTTTTTTATTTGATTCCGCATATTTTTTATTATATAAATTGTAAAAAATTCTTGGTCGTAGAAGTAGATATGCAGGAAAAGGAGTGGGCTAAAGCTAGTCAATGTACATATAGCGGTTATCTATATAAAAAAGGTTTTTATTGTGTCGATAAATATCTAATTAATACCAAGGCTTAGGCATCGATTAATGTAATTCAAATATAAATAAGAGGTTTTTGCTGATTCTTCTCCTCCATATATCTTCAGACCTGTAATACATTTGTAAATTTGTTTTAACCTTCAATAAGAGTGTAGAACACCTTATATTGTATAAAAAAATCTTTTAATTTTTTTCTATGTAAACATAATTTTATTGTTATATCGTATATATTTAATAGTATCGTCTTCTCAACTTGAAATTTGACATAATTGTATTAGCTACGCTTGCTAGCATGCTCAACGAGCTGAAATAGTGTGAGATTATGTAAAACTTGATTTATACCACGTTAAAAACGTAATTTCAAACATATCTATTTAGTTTTAGAAAAAAAAATGAATATTGATCCATTCTTGCTGTTTTTGTGAACCCTTAACAATCCAACTCATCTATTTTTGTCATATTATATGCATCCCCTTTGCTCCAGTTTACTCATATGAAGCGTTAAATCATCGAGTGTGAATATATACTTTTATCTCATTTTTAGTTTGCCTATATTACAATGAGAATTTTCACAGCGCCCCTAGCGGTCGACATATGTAACTTTTAAACTTCTTAACGGATAGCAATAACTGTAAACGAAATAGTAACAATTAAATAGCTTAAAATTTGAATATTCTTCATTCTTTTTTATAGATTACTCTACATGGAACCCGTCTCCAAATAAATGTATATAAATAGTTAAATAATTTGCCTATCGACTACTTAGTTGTCGAAAAAGGTATTTAAAAAATATTAATTATTTGTGACTATAGACAGAGAACTATGAAGGACTACAAGCAGAATATAATATTATCATTTTTAAAATATTTTTTTGAACTCCATTTTTTGTATTGTAAAGTGCGCCATCTGTACATTTTATGTAATTTATCTCTAATTTATGTTTGTACACTCGTAGCAAACATACTAGTTACAAAATTGATTAACAGATGGCAATTGTACAATAATAAAATTTTAGAAATGCTAAATATTATTCAATATGAATTATTATTTATAATTAACACGCTTTTATTATTAACTTGACCTGTATGTACGTGTGTAATGAAATATTTGAGTGTTATTTTCTCCATTTTTTAGATGTCTGATTAACTTGAAAATTTGTACACGTGTTATGGACCGATGACAATATATTAATTTCTTATTTTGAGTGTTGAAATTTCGGAAATTATATAAAATTTGAAGCTAATTGAAAATTTGAAAAAAAAAATACCAACACTGTTCAACGTATTATTTAACCCATTAAAGTTGGAAATGTATAATTATGGATGAATATTACATATTTTCAAAAATCATTTCAAAAAGAAAATACTTAGAAATATTGTTTTGTATCTGTATTATCCAGATAAATTTAATAATGGATTACGACTAAATTTCTGCCTTTTGATTTTAAATAATGGGTCATCTATGGATCACAAAAAGATTATTTTTTGGTTTTCATGACCGGATCCATCATGAAGACATTTACATATGACCCTTACTTCCCCTTGACGACCCTTAACATAATGCGTGGCACATTACAGATTTAAGACATTAATAACTCAGAACACATCCTGTTGAAATTTCATGTGTCGCTTCTTACATCGATCGCTATTGTCGAAGACGCAAGCTACAGGCGTTCCATTGAGGAGTTGTGTCGCAAAATAATGAGCACCTAATATCTCTGTGAAATTTAATTTGGCAATAGATTTCGGTTCGGTTATGTTAAAATAAATACATAAATATAACCAGGAAGAACATAATTTTAGTTTAGTGCAGTAAGTATCTAAATATAAATGTAAATGTCAAAATATATTTTTTCAAGCACAGTCGCCGCACTTAACTGGTACCTAAAAATTGTCAGATGTTAAATGCGAAGTACCTATCGCAATCCATAAAGAAGTACTTGCCTTCATTGGGCTGGTGTGTGTCTTAACGAGAATTATGACGGCACTAGCACAGATGGGCACGCCTTTGTACGCTAGTTATTGAAATTGAAAGTAAAAATTGAAATTTTAATTTTTCAAAAACACAATTTTGAAAATAATTGAAATAAATAGTTATTTCGTATTGAGTTTTGTTTTTATTTACACCAATTTTTTCCGTCTTCTTGATTGATCATGTGGTATGTACCTCCTCGCTATATAGGTGCATCCTCCCATCGTTTTATTTCCGGCCATAGCTACTGACTATGGCCCGTGAGCTCCCCAGCATGGATGTATACATATGTATAGAATTAATTCTATATTTTTTTACATCAAGGATTTTCGCTATCAGTGTTATCGATGATCTCGTTTTCAATTTCGTTTCTGATTCTACCGTCGGTCTCGCTCTTAATTTTGATCTCGGTTGCTTGTAAATTATTTCACAGAAACGCGTTATGGGAATGTGAATATCCAGATCCAGAGGATGTTCTATCCGTCTGTTAAATTTCATTTACATTTGTTTCAACGTCGCATGATTTAATTACATCTGCAAACATAATCGCAAATTCTCACATCTATAATATATTTCACATCTATTTGTCAGTTGGATATAATATAGATACAAGAATACACTGTAAAAACCCTATCGTTCATGTTGTCTTTGCTTTACTATTACTTAGGAACTATAAATTAAAGTCATTATTCACATAATTATAATAGAATTATTGACATTCTCTCTCACATTCTAACTTTCTCTCTAACTTTCCCTCTTACTACACATCGCCCTCTCGATCCTTCTTCTATTATTTCATTCCCTGATTTTTCTTTCTTCCAAGCAGAGCGACCAAATACAAATATATGATAATAAAAAAAAATAAATAAAAAATAATGATGGTAATTAACTAGATATAAATAGGTGTATAAATAATAGACAGATAAAGTATAACGTATAATTTATACTGAAAAGAGTTCTATCAGTATTCTAAATTTCATTAAAATCGGTTGGAAAATTATTAAGTTATAAGAAAATAACAGGTATACAGATAAATAAAAAGCTAGATAAATAGAAGCCTATATTATTTCCTAGAGTTCATACTCTTCCATACTAAGTTTCATCACATTTTGTTGAGCCGTCTAGCTGTGGAAACCTAACAGACAAGAAGAATTGCTTTCGCCCCTGATATGCAGTGATTTAGTAATTTAAGATTTCGAAATGTGCATGTGAACGTCAAAAGTCTGCTTTCATCTAATTCTACATTTTGGAAAAAATATTACATGCCTTATTAATCTCCATGAAGATTAACTCATTTGGTGCAAAATACACGTCGCCGTGGAATGATACCAGGCCACACCCACGGCGCCGTGGAGGGACGGGTCGCCGAGCACACGTCACCGTAGATCGCGACCGTCTTATTTCGAAGCCCTAGTTTACCGTCAGCTTTCGAGGTAGAGTTGTGTTGCTTGTACGGCCACTCGTACGATTTTTCGATCTCGTAAAAACCGTTTACGGATTTTAATTCGCGTGTTATTTGTTTTTTATAGACGCTTGTAAAGAATACGTAATTTTCGTGCCAAAATGAGTAATGTGCCGGGTTCGTCGAAACGTTTTTCTACTGATAATTCTTTGATTTCCGTGGCTAAAAAAACACTGTAAAATGAATCATGATAGTAGTTTGGATGAAAGTGATTGCTCAAGTGAGGAAGCTGCTCATTCACAGCGTAATGATGATCAGTCAGATACGAGCGAAGGTAGCGGTACTAGTATATTCGATATACTAACCCAGTCAAAAGTTACGTATAACCCATAATTACAGATCGAAATAAGATAATCTATCCTCCCCGCGGCGCCGTGTTATCGGCCATTCGCTTGCTGCCAGGCCGGATACAAGGCGCCGTGGACCCTCATTTTTTACTTAAATTCATACCTAATGATATATTTTAATTAATAAAGCGTCCTATAATACTTTATATTAACTATTGGAACATTAAAATCAATTGGCCCTTTGCCATGATCTCTTATAAAAAGCTGTAAAACGCACATACGTATCAGTATTAAATCAATATTAAACGGGTTAACGATGTTTGAGATTTGTCGACGACCTTTCTCATCATCCGTTCGAGGTACGGGACAGGTGGTACAATTTGACGAAACTCATAGATCAGTCTGTTCATCTGTGAAGAGACTTTGAACCTGGTAGCTTCTACTCCGGAAGCAAGCCGATGACCACTCCATCACCACAGCTCTATAGTTAGGGGCGATATTAAAACGTAGTACTGACTCATAGCATATCATAACTGCCAAATGAGCGTTTTCGTGACGTGATGTATGTTGCAAAAACTAAAATATTCATGACGCCTGGCACAGCTCATAATTTCGTAATTTCAGAGCTGCCAGCGAAAAGAGGATATGTATGCAAGAATTTCGGCTATTGTTTGATTATTAGTCAAAATTAATTATAGCGTGATAAACATAATACCTTGCTATTGATATGGGTCTATACGCAGACAAAGCACGGTGTCACCATTTGTAGCTAGATACTTGTATTACAATAACATTATCGATTTCAAAGGCTCGTGCTGTATACGCCCTTTGTTATGGCTGAATCCATGAAACGGGGCCGGTTCGGGAATCGAATCGATTCTATGGAATAATGAATGAGTCTTTTATCCGAACGCCATAGATAGCGACGCGCGATTATCAAGCGCCGCGCCTTTTTTGGCGGAATGTAATGTCATTGACTGTTGAAATAAATTTGGCATTAAGATTTGAAGTACTGTATTTATTTTATAATTTGATATTAATACATGTAGATTGTTCTTTTCTAATAACGATATGATACTTAGGTGGCACTTAAAATTTTTAGAATAGGTCACTTAAAATAACAAAACGTAAAGAAATTAAAAAAAAAAGTAGATTTTTTTACTAACCTTATTATGTATGTTGCATTTCTCTGTCATTTATTATTACAATTTGACGGCAAAAAGAAAATTATTTTGTCTAACGTCAACATGAATTTAAAGCGAAAAAATGTTCAAGCAATGAGTTTCTATGACTTTCCTTACAATTTACGCCAACAATAAAGTTATAACAGTTGCGGTTGGCTTTCATGATGAAGCTCCATCCCACGCCACTGTTCATAACTGGTTTTAACTAGTTCAAACGTGTTTGCACTAATCTGACTAAAGATCTGCGTGAGGGATGTCCTTCTACGGCGACGACCGAAGACAACATCAGTGCTGTGTTGCTCATTATAGAGACTTACAAAGGAGTGATCTACCAGCAGATTCGCACAAGTTCTGTTGTCCAAATCTGCTGTTCAGTTGTCATTCCGAAGAAAGTGGGGCCCTCTTTCATTAGGTCATTATGCAACAATTACTTTAAAAGATAAAAAACAGTCACTGCGGACTGGCACACTAACAATTATTTGCCTCTTGTTTGGGGAAAACTTTGGGAAAAATGTTCCAGCAATAGGATTCTTCTTCATCATGGTGTCGCCTCATCATATACTGCCCGACAAACAACTATCTATTTAGGGATTTGGGTATAGAAATATAGGCTCACCAGTCTTAGAACCCCGACCTCGTATCATGCGATTTTATTTATTTTCTAAAATAAAAGATAACCTTCTAGTACATTGAGATCAATACAATCAGTATTGATCTCAATGTACACTATTTTGAAAAACGATAATAAAAATAACTTGCTAGCGTGCTCAGTTTTTGATTTTCTCAGAACTTTCAGATTGACTATGATTAGAAAGCACAAGTTTTTCTTACTTAACGAAGTTAATGCAACCAGCCCAGTAGTTTAGATGTTATCATAGGCGATGTATACACATACATATGCAATTGTATGTAGGGCGCACTATAAGTTTCTGGAATTGGTTTACTTACATTAATAATATTTAAAAGTAATTACTACAGTTGAAAATGGTACATTTTGGGTGTAGAATACAGTTTGTTTCATATAACTGTCAATTGTTTTTACAATGTGGCGTCATTTTAAATATTGCGTGTCCTAATCACTATGGATATAAGTTGTAAATATTTTCGTGTAAATATTACTTAAAGTGTAATTTGACAGGTCAGTAGAGTCTCGTTCGGCTTCGAACTGTTTTTGGCGATGAAGCACCATTAAAGACGACTATTGATAACTGATTTACAAAATTCAAGCGCGGTCGTGTCAATCTCAATGATCAATTTCGTGATGGTCGCCCGTCTACTACTGCAAACAACAAAAACATCGATGCTGTGCGCTGTATGATCGAAATAGACAAGTATATGGCCTACCATGAGATTCGAGCATTCTTAGGCATAAGTGTAAGTCAAATACAATTAATTCTACACAAACATTTGCGTATGAAAAAGTGTGCTCGCATCCAAATGCTACAAAATTTGACTGAGCCTCAATAAACGGAATGCGTCACTTGGTGCAATGCCAAAATTACCAGATTTAAGAAAAGGGCGACAAATTTGGTGTGGAACATAGTAACAGGTGATGAAATATGGATTTATTGCTACGACCCCAAAACAAAGCAGCAATCGACGGTAAGGGTCTACCGAGATGAACCGAAACCAACGAGTGACGTGCGAGCGAAGTGCCTGTAAGCTGATGACTGCTTCTTTTTTTAATAAAACTGGACATGTGGCTACTGTTGCTTTGGAGAATTGTCGCACCGTGAATAATGATTGATACATGACCATTTGTTTGTTGGAAGTTACTGATGAACTCCAGAAAAATAATCGTAAACGTCGTATCATCATGCACCACGACAATGCCAGTTCTTACACGACCAAAGAGACAAATAAATTTTTGAACGAGAATATTAAGAACCAATTACGTGGATAACGATTTTCATTATCAGAAGAGGCTGTCGAAGAGTATGAAAACATGTTTCCGAGGTCACCAGGGAGGAGTGGTATAAATATTTCAAAATTAGTTAATTTGTATGAAAGAGTGCATTTATGCTAACGGATTTCGAGCGCAGACGCTTACACATTAACACGTACGCATGAGCTCACGCATCCGCGCGCGCGCGCGCGCATACGCGCGCATACACACACACACACATCACTCGACAGATGGTCAAAATAGATTCCTACTATCATATAACGTCAAGATCTGATGAATCCTTGATTTTTAAAAATAAGGCTGAAAACAGAATCTGCTTAATTTATGAATATTATTTAATTTTCAAAGCGGAAAATTAAAATATTCTAGTAAATTTAAATTCGCACACCGATATTGTAAATGATGTTGTATGGCTCAATGATATTTTGAAATAAGCTGGGCTGGATAGGGATTAATTTCGTACATTTTTGTCACTAAGTCAAAATCAAGACGACTATAATTAAAAATATTATCGTTTTTGAATTTTTTAAAGCAAGTTTTCGCCGATAAAGCTTCATACAATACCCAAAATTACATATATTCTAAAACATTGTCACGTAAGGTTGTTACGTCGCGGAAAATCATAAATACACCCTTGACTGCAACATGTAGTAACATGCGTCATGCAGTACACCGCTGACCCTCGAATCTGTTCTTCCTATACGAATTCCTATCCAACGAAATTAATTGATAATTCTAGAGGATTGACAGATTTCGAAAACCTAAGCAAATGATACTAATATTATCTATCCCGACTGCTAATTAGCTGGCGGTTAAGATAACTTAGATCAATTTAAACTTTTATGCATTAAATTACTAATCACTTTTAAAATTTGTACATATAATATTAATTGTGAGAAAAAAAAAGAGTTTTAAAATAATATCTATGGAAAAAAAATATTGCCGTATTTGACTATGCTTCTTCGAGTGCCGTTTCTAAAGTACTAGTATTATAAACTATATAACGCTCGGCATAATTTTAGTTTTTAACTTTTTGCTATGAAAATTGAAAAAGTTTCAAAATTTAAAGATATTGTTTTCAGTTTTATTTTCAATAGAAAATAGAAAGTCATAGAATCTATTTTGTCCGTTGTTCCGACTAATGTTTGGAAAGTGGCGACCTAATTTCAACTTTCTGAACATTTGAACTTATTCCTCCAGGGAGATTTTGAAAATTTTTAGAAAGAAAATTTTTTGAATCAACTCTTAGACTACCGATCGATAGCAAAATATTATCAGTTTTTTCCGCAAACAGTTGTATCGATTGCCTCAAGTTGCATAAAAAACAGTCAATTTGTTCAATGGATATGGTTAGAGAAAAAATTTTCAAAAAGCCATTTATTGAATACTTTTTAAACTACTCTAACGATAAATTATAAAATCTAACCAGATTTTCTCCTTAAAAACAACGTCGATCTTTGCAAACTTCATTAAAATCGATTGGTTCTTTTGACAGACCCTATCTTTCAAACGAACTAACGAAATGTTTGAAATAAAAGGTTTTTCCAAAATAACTTTCGAAATTCTTGATGGATTGATGTTTGGTATTCGATCCACTTAAAAGATGGTGTCGAGTGTAGTAAAATGGATCAAAATCGAACAACGTGATCAAAAGATAGCGTAGTTGAAAAAAAAATAGCCTTTTTCTTAATTTAAATAGATTTATGACAAAGAGGTCACATTGTAATTGAACTATATTTTTGAGCTCGGAGAGCTTGATAAAATACTAAAATCGATCTTTTGAGCGTTGCAAGGATGTTCTGCAATGTCAACCATTTTTCAATTTTTTTGTACAAACAGTTCAAAAACTCTTAGACAACTATATTTTTAACTTTAGAAGCTCAAAAACACATAGATAAATATCACAACGGGAAGTATTATCGGTGAGCATCACAGTGAACCATTTTTCAGATTTTTTTTATTTACGTTCATTTTGTCTAAGTTTTATGTTACTCTCTAGTAATTATTTTTAGAGCATTCACACTCACTTCTTTCTTCATTCCAAGTCCATCATAGCCCCCGTTGTATACGATAGGATTATCGATCATTTTTTTATGGTACGTCTGTGTGAAATCCCTTCGAAATCGGCGCAATAAATGGTAACCTTTGTATATATAATTATTTATTTCTGCATATGTACTTGTTAAGCGTGGTTTATTATCGGAAAAAAACATGTTTTATTTTGGTAGAAAGTCTTTGATTTTATGTTAATATTTTTCCAACCCGCACTTGCTGACCGTATTTATAAAATTGAAGACTCCTAATACGTCAGCGCGGGCGCGCCGGCCGCCGCTCACAAAACACACAACAGTCTCATCTGACAATTTGTGAGCAATCCGTGCATTGTCGCCGCGCATTATTCGACCGCTATAATAGATGGAAAATTGTCATTCCAATTGTGCCAACCTCATTGTTGGGCTAATGACGGTATTCAGCCGCTCCCGCGGCGGCGGCAGTCGCGCCGCGGACGCCGCGCCGGGACTGACCCATGGAGCGAACGCTGAAAACGACCAAGATGCCGAAACTCAGCACCGACCCCTACCACATCAAGAGGCCGATGAACGCTTTCATGGTCTGGTCGAGGCTGCAGAGGAAGAAGATATCGATGATGAATCCGAAGCTGCATAACTCCGAAATATCGAAGCAGCTGGGCGTCGAGTGGAAGTGCCTGGACGAAACGGAAAAGAGGCCCTTCATAGACGAGGCGAAAAGGCTGAGGATAAAACATATGCAGGACTATCCCGACTACAAATACAGGCCGAGGCGCAAGAACAGAGTGGAGGTGAACTCGTTTAACGATCCTCTGTATCCCGGTAGAGATGCGTCAGATTTCGAACAGAAACCTGAAGCGCATTACCAAATAACTCAGCTCGGTTACGCGGATCAGATGATGTACAACAACATGATAGGATATCAAATGCCTCAGCCTTTCATGGCTACCCCTTTGAGGCCGAAGGACGAGAGCAATTTAGATTTGCGGCCTCTACCCTCAATCGAGAGTATATCTTCGCGACCCTTCGCCGCGGTGAACCAGCAGATGATGGTGAAGGCATACCAGGATCTTTGCGTGCCCCATGCGGACGTGACCAGAATTTCTTATTACCCTTTCGGAGTGCAGTAGAGAACATTTTCAGTGAAATATTTAAGAGTTCAGTTCGTGTAATATACTAGTTGTCAATTCATATCTATTTATTGATTTACGTTTATTCATGACGGCCGCTCCGAAGTAATATAGTGGCATTAAAACTTGGAAATTGGAGGAAAGTTTCGTGGAGGATTTCGTGGATTTTGAAGCCATACCATTACACCAGAGGAAATAATTTTACGTTAACAGTAAATGTTATATGTTTCAGAATTATCAGAAATGACAGCTTACCGAAGTTTAAAAAATAATGGTAAACATCAATTTATTTTCGCCTTTTTCTATTAAGGCCGTGTAAATGTTTTAAAGTCGAGACAAACATTATAGGAGAGAAAATTTATTTTGTGCATGTGAATATTTTCTTGAAAATTTATTTTGAACACAAAAATTGGATAAATATCTTAGTATATTACCCGATACAATTTTGTTCGCTATTTTAATTAAAAAAATGAAATAAAATATGAGCAAAAGGGATAAGGTCAATTTTTAAATTGCAATGACACTTCACGATATTATTCACAGCAGTAAGCCCATTTACAATCAATGTAAAAATGTAAATACAATTTATTTAGGTAGGCACTAATAATTAACATTAATGTAACTGAACTAGCGTTCTTTCTAACAGACCCCAAATCGAAATTGAAAAGAAAACTTCCCTATCAATTGAATTTAGATTTTCACATTAAAGCTTAATAACAATTTATATTTAAAAAATGTAAAGAAAACAAAAAAAATCAACTAGAAAAATAAAGTCTAATAAAATATTTCACTAACAACACATTCGTTCTCATCAATTTCCAAGACAAAAAAAAAATGCTAATCTGTCGCAATAAAAAGGAATTAAATTTTATTTTCTACTTTAATTAATGCTCATGAGTTTCTCGGGTTTTAAATTTTGATCTGTAAAATGTGTTAAAGAAATAAAGATAACGAAAGTTCATATACCTTTACAAATTTATACTGGAAATCTATTATTGTAAGATGTAAGAAAACATTTTAAGATTTTGTGTAAAACCAATGGCGTTCAACTTAGTTGCGATTTCATCTATAATATAATATTTCTTATTTTGTTTCTTTGATTTGTTTTATTGTTTGAACATAATTTCGCTTTTTCAGTAAACTTTTTGAATTACAATTAATTTTGTTAAAAATTAAATTTTGTTTTCGTTTCTAAAATATATTAAACTTTTTTTGTGCTTGTCGTTTTGGGATATTGTAGCACATCGTCTCTTAGAAGAAGTGTTATTATAATATTATACATAGTGGTTAACTAAAAATATATGTTTTTGTTTAGTATTTTGAGTTTTTTTTTGTTCGTTTGCCCACGTTTAACGTCATTATTTTAACACTTTCAAAATTCACTAAATAACTTGTATGCATGTGTTACTTGAGATTTATGCTTATTTAATGTAAATAATTAAATGATATTAACGTTGCTGTGTATAAAAGAAATAATATGAGTGTAAACAGCTAATTGCCGTTTTACGTACGTTGCCAAGTCAAGAAATAGCTGGCTGTTGAAACAATAGAATAATGTGTAAGAATAAAACATGTATGTGAAACCAAATATGAGATACAAAACAAATAATTAATATAATGTTTCAAATTGTGATTGTTTATGTTTCATCATATAAAATTAGGAAGTTCTAATATAAAAATAGAGGATTTTTTTGAATATTTCTTTACTATTTGACAAAAATTTAAAATTCAATAAACGGATCTGTTTACTCTTTTGATAGAACTAATAGAATATTAATTTATTATAAAAATATTATAAAGGTGTGAGGCAAGAGAACCATTTGCACTTCACGAAACGCTTGACTATCGCTTTTTCAGGTAAAAACATGTCATACTCCGTTAGAATAATGTCTCTGCGATGACACAGCGCCGCGCAGATTGATGGCATTGTGGAAGAAAAAAATCGGTTTTGGATGTTTTTTTGATACGTCAACATCTAAATCTATATTCTTCTTGTGGTGAAATTTCCTTCCTTTACTGAGAAAGATTATCTTTAATTGTCATAAATGTTTGAAAATAAAACATTATAACTATATAACGTTTCTTTTTTAGACTTCTTGAAGATCTGTCTAAAGATAAGGCAAGAAACAAAGTAAACAATGAAAAAAATATAAGCATTCTTCGGGGACTGCCGACAGAAATGAAAACTTAAAGCTGTGACATAACAATGATTAATTTTTTATTTTAAAATTAATATTAGGTATTAGAAATTCTTGGAGTTGAATAAAAAAATCAAAGGTGTACCGAGAGCGATATCGGAAGCAGAACCGAAATCAGGTTATAGATCAAGACGAAATCGAGCACGCGGAGAGGCTCCGACGAAATTTGGCAAGAACGTCATTGAAATAACTCCAAGAAAAAGAATGTAACTTAACCATAAAACAAAAAAAAAGTATGGTTCAATGGATAAGAATTTAATGAAAATTAATAAAATACATTATAATTTGATGGATTTTGTTGATATTTTTCATTTGTTTCTTATAAATTTAGTTGGTTGTTTGGGATTATGGGCGAATTAGTAAGAACCGGTATTTTTCACATTATTTAAATATGAAAGGAGACTGGAACAAGTCCGGTGTGACCAGAGGTGCAGGTGCATTACAGGCGAGAGTGAACGCGGAAGCTGCGACGCGATACATACTACTAATACAAGCTTGTGTAAGACGGCGGAACTGCACACAAAAGTCTAGAAAGTGTATCAAAAGAATATAATGTGTATCTGGTGTCTGTACGTTTGATATACTACCATGACTAAATCATTAACTTGATGAAATTTGCCAGAAAGGTAGCTTGCACCTTGAAGATGGACACCAATTAAATTTTATTTCAAAATATGATATCAGAGTAAATTGGCGAAAAAAAAAACAGTAAATAAGACCACACTAACGCAGTAATCGGAATAAATATGAGAAGTTTAGTTCATGCAAGTGAAGTCGCATATTTGTACTTTTAGAATTGGCTTAGTTAAGCCGATTCTGAAAGTAATGTCACATATAGAAAGATTATATTTTCATAGATAATGTAGTTGAAGCATAGTTTGTTTTGAAGCGTTGAAGCATACTAACATTAGCTTAAATAGAAACTGTGACCTACAACAAAAACAAAATAGAAAACAGAACCAGTATTAAAATCGAGAATGGGACCCGGGTCAGAATCGATAGCGTTACTGAAATCGAAATTAGGGACACCACCGGGAATGTAATCAAACTGAGGCAAATTAAGATTAATCGATCAAACAAACAAACAAGACCTTCGATATGAAAAACGAGAAAATTCATCTCTATCTCTCGAAATGTGGACCTATGCCATTCGGGCATACGTCCTACTTAACGAAAAAGGTAGAAAAAGGTCTAAGAGGCTAACTAATAAAAAATAGATAAAAAATATTAATCTCATTGTGCATTCGTTGTATATTATGAAGATTCCGGTCGTTATTACGAAGATATCTGCTTGTCCTCCATTATTATTTCGTTTGTGTCAATTATTTTTTTAACATTTTTAATATTTACTAAAATTCATGCCATTAACAACGTACAAGTCGTAGTGTTCAAATGACTATGTTGTCTCTCATTGTTAGTGAGACGATAGCTTGTGTTGCACAGATAGATATGAAAATAAGTAAACGAGCGAGTGCTCCGTCTGTCATATCTAGTAGACATAATGCATACTAACGGTGACCCGCCGCTTTGCTGCGTGTAAATTTAAATTTAGCAATTTCTTTTATTATTCAAATGTGCCCCGGTTTCCCTCTTGTGGACAAAGAAAGAATTCCTCTATTTTCTACATCGGCTGAGCTTTCTCTCAATTTTGATCACGATCACGGTCCTGCTCTCGATGTCTATTCTGGTTCCACTGCCGGGTAGAGTTCCTATTTATCCTACAACGGACATCCAAACAAACATAATATTATTAGCATCCTAATACCCTCTACAAATGACGCCGCATCGAACAGTTAAGGTCCCATTCAGATTCGTTCAGTACTTTTTACGTGATTGCGTGACAAAGAAAACCATTTCCATTATATATATATATATATATATATATAGCTGTTAATCGTTCTCTTCGCCGAGCGTAAACTAATGTTCCGCAATAATTGTTCTTTTTATAATTCAGATATATCCGTGGTTACACTCGCGCGTATATAGAAATATTAGCCGTTATTAGCTGTCAATTTTCTTCCATTGTCATGTGCAAACCCCTTTCCCCCTGTTACGATTATGGTCTTGCCAAAATTGGTCAATCTGTCCAGCCATCAGCGTATGATGAACATCCATTGAAACATACTTTTACATTTTTTATATTGGGTTAGGGAAAAAGTTTAATTGTACTTTATATACAAATTCAAGATAATTTTTCATCATATTTTATTTACACTTAATTGTAATATAGATATGCCATTTTGTTTAACAACTTCTTGCCATTATGCAAGCAGTGACATAATCCCATTGCTATAGAAATTTTGGGACTTCTGATCAAAAATTGCGACAAGTAGTTTTGGCAGTCTCTTGATGTTAATCTAATATTACCTAAAGAATTCTTAAGAACCGAAACAGGTCAAAGGGCCATATTATGGATGCATTAACATTTCCCAAGCAAACTCTCTCAATATTTGCTGAGTGTGGCCTGTGTGTGTAGCCTGGTGTTATCATGACGAAAAACAACACCCTTTCTGTTGATTAATTCCAGTCGGTTTTTTTTACCTCTTACTTGAGTTTCATCAACTGTTGGTAGGGGAAGTCCGAGTTGATAGTTTTACCCGGCGGTAAAAGCGCATAGTGAATTATACCCTTCCAATCCCACCATACACCTAGTATCAACATTGCAAGTTAATCCGGGTTTCGCTATAGTCTGTGGAGCTGGTTTGCCTTTTGACCATGATCTTTTTCACATCATCTTGCCATAGGTAATCCATTTTTTATCACCAGTAATCAATGCTTTTTAAAACGCTTGGGTTTCATTACGTTTCAACAGAGAATCGCAAATTCAGTAGTTTTCTTCCAGTAAGATCATGTGGGACCCAAGTATCGAGCTTTTTTATATATCCAGGTTTTTCCAGATATCAAATTTGTTTTGTGGTCAATCCCCAGCTATATAATTATGTCATAAGAACTATTATGCCAATCTTGCTCTACTTTTTACAAAATGAATTGAATTAGGTCTACAAACGTCATAAGTTTTTGTTGCGGTTTCTGTCGCATTTTTCCCTTATTTGTAATAAAACTTTTACGTTACATCCACTCATTTTGGTGGACAGAAAAACAATAAAAAAATGGCAGGACACCGTTTTTACTTTTTACTTTTCTTTTTTTTTTTAATGTCATCTATTTAATGGTATCAAAACTAGCCAAATAAGAGACTTTATTGCAACTTTTACTTGCAGAATACGGAAAATCTTTTTCCCCGACCTAATCTATTTATCATAATAACTAAACTCTTATAGACATCTATAAGTTTAGAATTACAAAGTAAGGTTTTACCTGTAGGTTTGTTTGCGTCCGTTTAGTGGGAGCCAACCCTGGGTGCAGCAGCCGTGACATGATAGTGTTAAGGACAGGCTATTACACTTTAATGCGTACACAAAATTTCCTGTTTGTACTGTTCGTCGTTGAGGAGTTTCCTTGCCGAGAGCTAAGTCTGGATACAGCAGCCACATCGTGATAGTTCTTAGAATGGGTTATTCCTTATAAATTCATATACAAAGTCTTGTGTCTGTGCAGTTCACCGTTAAAGAGTTTTTACTATACATCTCCTGACTCCATCATTAGATAATCTCAATTGTACCAAAATTATTACATCGCTGTACGATTTATGTGTGTATGTAAAATTTCAGCCCAATCGGAAACCGGGAAGTGGGTCAAATTCAACTTGCAAGATTTGATTACAGACAGACACCGTGACGGGTGAAACTAAATAAAAGCTTGTTAAATAAGATTACAGTTCAATAATTGTTTTGTAGAAATACGTGACGCAGTCGTATTTATTCTGCCAACGTGACCGACCAACAGTGTGGCGTTGATTAAACGGTTATTGAATGTCATTTTGTTGTGGGTTTATCGTTTATTTCTGTGGAGTTGGTATTAATTACACTCTCGACTTATGGAAAACGATCTATATAGGGCACTCACATTTTCATGGTTCTTTTATTAATGGCATTGATGCTTATGTTCAGTATATAAATTAGACGTTAATCGAAAACGGATTCACGTCATCGGTAAAAATCTATGAACATAGTAATTCATGGTCAAAAATGTTTGGGACGTATATATATATATATATATACTAGCTGACCCACCCGCTTCGCTGGGTAATTTTTATTGTAAATAAAATGGCGAAGGATTTACGGAATTTTAAATATGAGTAGCCAAGAACCATCTACAAATCATTCCGCATCGAATGGTCCCAGTCCCATGTCTCTACGTTTAGTAGTTTTTACGTGATTGGCGAACAAAGACAACCTATTTTCATTATATATATATATATATGTATATAAAGATTTATTAGTTTTTATTTTTATCTGTAAAAGTAACAATATTGGCAAATCAATGATGATCATGTTGTCTACATGCGCACTATAGCCGATCTTATTAAAAAACTACTCATTTGCGTATTGCCTGGACGTGACGACATAAGAACATAAAATAATATCAGTAGCATAAAAGTCACGACTGTTTAAATAGTTTGTACTCGTTTGTAAAATATATACATAAATAGGAAATTTTATGACAAACACAATTATGTTTCTTGAGGCTACGGGACAAATTGTACGTTAAAAATGATAATATACAGTAAATATACAATAATTGCATTAATTATGATAAAATGAATTAATTTAAAGCATAATTAAGTGTTTCGAGAGAGAAATACACGATAAAATAATTTTATAATATCACCGATAAAAAATGTATTGAAATATAAGGGTTTTAAAAAAGGAAACTTTTACATTTTTATCAAATCAAATTTTGATTTATATGCAGACAGATTGAATGCGTTTGCAAGTGCGATTATAAAGAAGATGGTACTATTCGCATAGCAAACATTTTTCTGCTTTGCACTTCTATTCCCCTGGGTTAGACAGGTACCAGTCGGCGCGTATTAAGACTACATGCAAAAACACTTGCCGCTACATTGAGTGACGAACAGCTGCCTCTAGCGCAGTACCAACATTAGTGTTTAATTTATTTTAATAGTTACTAGGTTTCCGATGGTTTTTACAATTTTGTTTTTTATGGAAAATCTGGTTTACTTGTACAACTTGTTTATTAGGTCATGTAGTAATGCATCATGTGAGTTGATTATATCGCTAAATTAAGGAAACGGATTTCTAACACTTTTATTTATGGTTTATTTAATTACGGTTTTTTTTCGAATTTTAAATTAAACAATTAGGGAACCAATTTTGAAGTGAATACTTCTTTAGGCACGTTGATGTACATTCACTTACATTCATTCACTTCTGTAGGTAATTTTTTCCAAAAATTTGAAATATTTTAAGATTTTTTTTATCAAATATTTATTCTTCGCTAAGACATATTATTGAAAAATATCAAAAGAGTTATAATGTACAATACTAAGTCGATAACGAAGTTGAGAAGTAGAAAATTCGGATCTTATAAAATTATTAAAAAAAAAATAATAGATATTTTAGAACTTTGATAATATTCTGCAATATAATTATTTTGCAGAATTAGTTCTCTTTATGAATGCCTATGGTCGTGAGCATTCGTCGGACGGGTAATTAATGCATAAGTTATATTTATGGGCACTTATTAAATTTCTTACATAATAATGCATGCAAGAATCTTGTATGTAACTTTATTATATATCTTACGTGACGATTTCTACAAAACACTTTACATGAATTTAAATTTCTTTGAACCACAATATTTAAATATTGGGTAATTTGAATTATAATTTTACAATTCAGTTGGCCTTATTAAGCACTACAACTTGAATTTTAAGTTTCACATTAGAGCATCTTTTGAAAAAAATGTATGGCATGCTGACAAATTCTATTTTACCCAACTATACGGCCAACCCTAAAGGGGATTATGGTGTTATTGGTGTATGAGTGCATATAATGAAATTTATAATTTCTGCTACACTTTTTCCTGATTCATTTGTAGTATAAAAATATCTTCAACCATTACATACAAACGGTATCATATTATTAGTGGATACAAAAATTTATGTCGAAAAGTATTTTTTTTGCCAACTGTACGCATAGCTGCAATAAGAAATACAATTTTTGTTCATAAAGTAACAATCATAACCTTTACGTGTCATTTTACGGTTTTTTTGTATAATTTGCAAACATGTAGATGCCTTTGCCCATTTAAAAAAAAATAGGATTCTTGATTCCATAAATGACGTGACTATAGTTTTTAAATAGTGGTGCAAGCTTCGTTAGGTCCACAGCTACATACTAAGGAAGAGTAATTAGAATTTGGTATTTAAGTTATAACGCATTTAACACCAAAAAAGGGAATTTTTCTTGATCCATACATGAAAAATTATTATATATCATCATCATTATCATTCAACCTTCAGCCAGTCGCAATGACCGAAAGAGACATCTCCCGATACACCGAAGGCAGTATAATTTGCTATAATTACGGGGGGAGTGCAGGTTGTAGCCTGGATTAGGAGTGACGGGAGTGTAGAGCCAGCTGGTATTCGTGCAACCTTTAGCCAGAAACTGGATTCAGGATAGGTAATAGATATTATAAGTGGTGTGTCAATAAATATAGTGGGAAGGGTATGTTTCTTCCGTTTCTCTTTCGTCTTCGTTTCCTTTGCTTACTTTCCTTTGCTCGCGCGCAGCACTTTTGTACTATATAACATACAGTGAGAAATAGTTACAATGCATGTTCTTAATGTGTTCTTCATTAAGTATAATTATAAAAAAATCTTAAAGCAATGAGCAACAACCGAAAACAGAAAAAAAATTGGAATTAATAAAAGTAGACGCCTTTCGTTCGTTTAATTTTTGATAAGGAACTAAAAAATATTAAAAAGTGCCATCTAGAGTATAATTACAACTAGTATATTTTAATCTCTTTGAAATGCATGAGTAACGTAGACAGACTTACTAGATAGACGTTGCCCCTTAAAATTGCAATACACCAGTTTGAATTTCATTTCTTAAATTATACTTTTATTAATTAAAATTTAACTACGCCCAATCAGATAGTCATTCTAATAAGAAAATACTGCTATAATTCTAAAGCTAATTAAAAAAGGATGAATTAATAGATTTTTTTTCTCGAGTAATCGAGTTTCCAAGTGTTTTTTTTTGTTTCTATTATACTTTAAATATTTTTTTGAATCCGACAAAATTAATCTTCATTAAACTACATGTACAATGTATATACAATAGTTTCTGACAAAAAGCGAAAAAAGTTTCGATTATAAAACACTCCTAAATGCTTTGCAGTATGAGTCGTGCAATACGGCTAAAACCAATATCTGCTTATTTGGACCGGTGAGGGACGAGGGAAATATATGAGATAGCAATTATGAGATCCAGGTATTGATTGTATGCATGCACCTCGGCAATCTCTGTAATAGATATTTGAATTGAAATGAATTTATATAATTTAAACTTTGCTTTTATGTTCAACAATATTTTTTTTTCTATGTGACCGGGTCGCTCTGTAGCTTCGGAGGTGACACGCTAATTCAGGAAATAAATCACATCATGTCGCACATAAAAGAATTTTAAACAATAAATTAGATATATGTGCTCTTCTTAATCTTCGTTTTTCATCATAACGAAAATTCGCAAAAACACGACGAACTTTTGCTTTCCTTTCGAAAATTCCCAAATCGCTAAAAGAATGGGAAATTCACGTTGGCCTCGCTCTATGTCGATACAACGCCTTTTGATTTATTCCTGGATAAATTATATGAACTCGTCGATTGAGCTAATTGCTGAAACCGTACGAGCTGGGTGATTACCATTTTCCTAAAACAATTTGCCCGCGTCGAGTGCGGGCTCTTGTTTATTCAATTTAGATTCTATTTTGATCGGGATGTTGTCGATTTTGCAACTCGGATTCAGCATACCTTAAACTCGTGTAAGCATTGCTTATGTAACGTATGAATTGCCCGTATTTGACGATGAAATAAGTAATTAATTTACCGGCGTTTGATACACATCATGTAAATCATGCTTTAAATTCATACGAATTGTGACTTCAATATCGCGCAATGTGAGTGAATTAATTATCTTCACAATTGCACACATGCGATATGTGATTACGGCTTTACGTACGTAGGAAGTGATAAATGTGTAAAAGAGATAAAGGTCACATAAAAAAAAAGTAAAAGGAAAAGATGTGTCTCAAAATATAATTGAACTTAAATATACCTTAAACTCTACGTAAAGTGTCAAATTTTTGAAAGCTGTTTTAAAAAATATAAGGTTTTCTGCAAGCTGTCCATTCGTCTGATCAATTAAAGCTTCGTTAAGGAATTACGAACAACAGCAAAATTCCTCTCGTGCTAGCTTTAGCATCCAAATGGCGATTATCGTTTCGTGCACTTACGTCGTTCCGAGTCTGAGTGATAACAAAAAAGTGTGTAGTGACGTGATATCATAATCGTCGCACGCGTCTTTCATCCAATATGGCGGATGAATGATGAGTCACGCTGGAAACGCGATCCGCCTTTCACAGAGGAATATATCTTATAGGGGAGCTATCCGCCTCACAGAACGCAGTCACGGCGAACATCAAAATTGTATTGCGGCGGCGACGCTATGTGTAACCTTTGGTTTACGAAGCAATTATTATTTGTTAAAGTATAAAAAAAAATACTGTATACTTATATGCGCGCGTGAGAGGTTTATACCTCTATGCCGTAATTAAAAAATAGTTCTTAATTGCATGCAAATAATTAATTACAATAAAATAATGAAAGGATTGGAGTGGAATAGGCAATACGGTTGATAAAATAAAATTTAAATTTTAAGAATTCAATAAATTAATATTTAGTTTTTTATACAGAGTGTAATATTATTTTATTTTGTTATTTGAAATAATAAAATTGTAAAGTCAAAAATTAGAATATGTTAACGTTATTTCTAGTCTTGAATGAATCGAATTTGGAAAATCGGACTGGATCAAAAATTTCCTTTTCATTAGAAGTTAATTTGAATGGACATTAGCCGATTCAAATTAGCGCAATTTCGAAATTCTAGAAGCAACCACCACCGAGATAAGTCGCGAGGGGGGAGGGTGTGGTATCCCAAGGAGGTAGTAGAGGTGGGTAGGAAATCGTCACGGCAGAGGAGGTGAGGGGGGGTATAGCCCTCGGCGGGGTCAGCTACTTTGTAAGTAAACTTAAACAACCTGCTAAAACATGTCGGACCATGTTCATTATAGGGTTCCGCCATTATTACAAAGAAATACAATGCAATGAAAAAAATACGTTTTTAGACTTTTTCAATGTTTCCCACATGGAATAGTTATAAGCACTTTAGTCGCCTATCATTACAAAAGCAAGTAGGTATGTTGACTATTACTATCAAACTAGTGTAAACTAAAATGCATTAGCAAATGAGTGTATCTTTACAGCAATTACGTCCTTTTGTTGAGAAGCACAGTTTTTCACAAATAACTCAGAAACAGTATATCCGATCATATTCAAAATATATTTGTTGAAAGTGTTTATTAAACTTTCTCATTGTTATTTTTTTCATGTTTTTTGGACACACGGTTTAGAAAATAGAGGGAGTCCACAATCTCTGCAACTTTCGAAGCAGTTATTTCCACAATTATTTACATAATCAGAAAAAATGCTTAGAAACCTTAAAATGTTCTTTAAAAAACTGTCGAAATATGTGCCACTCGTTACAATTTGTGGAAAAAATTTTTTTCAGTTTCTGTTACATGTGCGACCTGCCCTCTATAGAAATATTGTTTTTGTTATTTAACCACCATACTAAGTAGCGGCTTGTACAAGACTCTACATTGTAAATTTTATCAATATGTATAGTCTTGTAGTTTTTGAACAAAATACCTGTGACATACGGACGGATATGATGAAATTATAAGGGTTCCATTTTTGTTATTTTGGCTCGGAACCCAAAAAATAGGAAACCAAATAAGGAAAGGATGTAATGCGAAGGGGTCGTAAGGACAGAGGAAATGTATTTTAAACAGGGAATAAAGTAAAAACCTACCTCTCAATGCGGATAAGTCATCTAATAGGCCTTTACATCAGAAGACGAGCGCATGTGTAGCCGCCATGCTGAAGTGGTGGGAATTCAAAAGATTCGTACAGTTTTAATGAACAATGGCTGGAAAAGGAATACTATCACCACAATGAAATAAATTACTGGAAGAAACCATCGATGGTGCTTCACTTATTTATGATTCAATTGAAGCTCATAATTGTCAGCAATTAAAAGATGGCTAAAAGTCATGGACGTCCACAAAAAGGGAAAAAATGAGCTAATAGAGAGGTTAGGTATCAATATTTGTTTACTACTTATATATAAAAAAAAGTAATATTAACAATTTTATCTTTATGGATAATATTAAGTCATTTGTAGTACTGAAAAAAGCAGTTGTTTTTAACATGGATGTGACTCATAAAAATATAATTATTAAAATAAGTCATTAATATTTTGAGATTACATATGGCATTATTGATAAGAAAAATGTAAATAAGATATTGAATATTTTTTGTATTTTTTATTATAAATAAAATCTTAATGACGAGAGAATATATAAAAAATTTATAAAATAATATGTATTGTCTTTGAATGATTTTAGCCGTGTATCACTTTTACATATTCCATAACAACATCGTTTTGTTGTTCTTTTTCGTATAGTCAACATAATTAAAATGAAATGTAAGAATTTTTTTTCAATTGTATGATTTATTACTTTCTTTTCTTTCAATTTTTTACAGTGAAAATGCTTCAACAAAAATTGTTTTATTTTTATTTTTTATGTACGAGCTCTTTATCGTGGTTGCTTATCAAAAACTGTACGAAAAAGATGGTTGATGCTAACGCATGCGCACAATAAAATTTTGAGATGAAAAGGCCTATTGGTGATCTAGGAAAGATATATAGTAAAATAAATATAAAATAGTACTAAAAGGTACTACACTAATAATTATAAAGAGATAATCGAGAGAAGGGCTAGTATTTTAAGGCATCTAAATGATGACCTAAGAAAAAATTTTGATGAAGCGTGAAAAATAATATGAATTGACAGACAACGAGGCATTTATAAATTAATATTAATTTCTTTTAACTATAAGCGCCACCTAGTGGCAAACTTTATTAGCACATCAGTTATTAGTGGTCTGAAGATGCTCGCTAAACTCGTATGTATTTTTCATGTCACACCGATAAAAATTCCAACTCATAATTTTTTCGTAACGCCCCAAAAGAAGTATAACTTCAAAAAAAAGTAAGTGTCAATATTAAAAACTAGATTCCTGAATTCTGTTGTTGTATTAAGCCAGGGTTGCGATATCTTTACAACAGCTTACAAAGCTTGATTTGTTCCGTGGTACCGTGATAGCTTTTTGAAGCTAATCTATGGACTGTTAGCAGGTGTACATTGACTAGGTACGTAGATTAGGTTGTGAACGTAACCACTATATAAGAAACTGTGATTGACACAAGAATGACACAATCCAGTTTTTGAAGTGTGCTTACACGGTGGCTAGAACTGAGCTTTCAGCATCTGAAGTATGCGAAATGGATTTTTATCGCTGAGCCTTATTTCCTCGTCTATCGCTGTGTCGCGGGCCTACACCGCACAAAAAGTAAGAGTCAGCCGATCGATTGAAACTTTCACAGATTGTTGCGGGTAGTATGAATTTAATAAATAATCGAAATATCGAAAATAAAGTAATACAAAATAAATAATACAAATAAAAATGACCATGATTTGATGCCGATCACGAGAATTGCGTATTACACGGCATCGGAAGGATTCGCAAGCGAAGCCTTTTTAACGTAATACACGTATGTAAGTAGTTGTCGCGTGAAAAAAGCGTCTTTTCATGACATATTTTAGTCAAGCTACTGTACGATGCGAGTAGTTTTAACGTAATGTGTTTAACGTGTTGCGTATTCAATGTATTTGACGATTTTCCTAATAGCGTATTGGTATGTCGATTTTGATAGGCGATGACAGTACATTGTAAAGACATAAAACGATGTGGCCGATTGTACTATAACACTATGACTTTAACAAACTTCGGAAGATGGCGCTAGTTTATCATCTGGAGTAAAATAAACAATATATTTTAATAAAATACCTACCTAATAGTAATTTGTTTAATTTACATTCGATACTAAATAACACCATAACGGTGGATCACGTGTCTCATGTATATTAAACCTTTAGTCGTCGTTGTTTTTCTTTAAATGACAATAATATTATTTACTATATTACACTAAATTTTTCCATATTTATAGGATGGTGCCCTTGATGAGAAATTTGAACATTCAGTTGGCAGGTTTTCTTAACATGTGTAAATATACTTCCACTTGCTTTTACGAAGAAATGAAACATTTTAAGGATATTATGTTCATAAGATGTAGTAATAATGGACTGTGCCAAAAAAAAGGTACTGTAGAAACAGTACTTTAAAAATAATAGAAATAGGAATTAAAAGAGTATTTTAGCGTACTCTGTTAGTGTTATACTTATCAAGTACCCCTATATGTAATAGAACACAATACTCCGTTATAGAGTACTGTTGGTAATTCTGATCTGAGTTTTAGCAGACACTTCAGATCGGAATGAAATTCCCATGCCTTATTGGACCAGAGAGCATGCACGGGAATTATAGTTTAATTTTTTTTTAATTTATTAATGGGTGCTCGAAAGTAGTGAAACCTATGGATTGTACAAGTGCATAGCGATTGTGGTAGAGAAAGTGTTCAATAATCATCAATATAATATCCATTATCATCTATAATCATATTAATACACGACGTCTCTGAATTATTCCGGGCTTTTTTTTTCCATATTCTAAAATATTCTTTAGTTTATTTGGAAATTGTCCAGGAAACTTCTGCAATAGACTTTTTCAATGTTACCTCTCTAACTTTTACACATTAAACTTTCAATTTTGGTGCTTTATGTGACTTCTATATCTCTTTTAGCTTAACTTTCAAACTGCTCGTTCTTTGCCTCTATGGTTGGCCTTCACAAACAATAATATAACCATTCCTTGTTCTTCTTGTCTAGTATTTTCCTTATTTGGTTAATTCCACTAATCATTATTTTTCTTATCAACATTTGTTTTGTTATTCGCTTCGCTTGTAGTTTTTGTTTCGTCATATATATTTCGTTAATTCACGAACCTCTAAATATTCATTCTGTTTGATTTCACCCGAACCTTCCTTCAATTACTGTACATACTCGTTTTTCATATTTGGACCCTGAAGCTGGTTTCTAGGGTTCACGTTTCCAAAAAAAACAGTGATATGTGATACTTGGCTTCACACATTCGCAACTGTTTACACAATCGGATTAACTTTTCCATAGAATGAAACCCACACACCACAATGAAGCCGACAACCTCACACATAACTCATACATTCAGGGTACAGAAGAGGACTTGTAGCTGTTAGGTTACTCTAGAACTTTTCTATGACCTGCGCTACATGTGTATTATTGACATATACAATGAGTACATAGAACACAAATAAAAAATAGCGGTTATTATTCAGTAGCAGGGTCGTGGCCTGACTACGGAAAAATTGAAAAATGGCTTTTTATTTAAGTCAAATTGAATAACTCGTTCCGTCCCTTATAGGACAAAGCCACTGGTCTTGGTCGTTATTATCACATTATAACAACAGTATTAACTGTGCTCAACGCACAGTGGACTAGCGTGTAGGGTTTTAATGTTCAATTCTCAATATGAAATATGAAGATTGTGAAAGACCATACCTTAGCTATGGGGTGCTAAAACAACCTGATACCGATTGAAAACATCTGTTTTCAAAATATTTGCAAACAAAATAAAGTTGGTAGTATTATTGGGGCGTTAAAAAAACATAACAATGTGCTAAATGTCGTACAATATTTTTTTCGTCTCATAGAATGTTAACCGAAATATGTGTATTTAGTCATAGGATGTATTTATACTCTTTTCTGTTGTAGTTTTTTATTGAAAAAGTACATCGGAAAAGAAGTGTTTGGGTCGCTTTATATTACAAATCTATGTTTAAATCATCTATAAAAAAAAATCACGAAGGCGTGTTCGCGTTCATAATACTAGTAACACAGTATGCTTTATTTTCGCAATATTTTCCTCGATAGGTAGGTTAGAATAATAAATGTTTTTATAGTGTTAGTCAAAATCAATTGTCTCTCCTTTAAGACTCTCAAAAATACTCTATATCTAAGAATAGTTAATTTAATCTCATAATACCTTTAATGGTTGTTATTGTAGTTACACACAAACCGGTCCGAATGGTACAGTAGAGCGCTTTTTGTCGTCCCAAGTCCCATCCAAACACCATGTCGATATTTCGGCCATCGCAACTTTTCAAAAGCAAACAACCCATAATGTAACAACTTGGGCCATAAACACACATCAATAATATAAAATGGCCGAGTTTGTACGCAAACCGTTCGCCGCCCATCAAACTAATGTACCGGAAACGCTAAAGATGTCTCCACAATGCGGCGCTATCGTAAAATTGCGTAATTATCGTACGCGCCATTTCTCTAATAGCTCGTAATGGCGGATGGATTGAAAGCTGTCGGCGCGTCGACTGAGTTGATGTTGTTGTTGTGTAATTGAAAGCTTTACGAGTTAACGATTTTTCAGGGTACTCTTACTCGTGTTCTTCGCTATCACTTGCTATTGTTGTTTTCTTTGAAAACTAGTAATTTATGAATTGAATAATTCAAAGACTGAAGAATTTATGGAAGCTGAGAGCTGTTTAACGCTTAGGGGAAAAACAGTATGTTTAGATACAGACGAGTTCCATCGTCTCAGAAATACTTTGTTCGAAATACACTTGCAGAATATAAATATAAGTGATATTTGTATTTCAAAACCTAAGATCTTTTTGTAAAGTACTCATAATTGAGAATAATATTGCTTACTGTACGTCTTTGGATTTATGTTTGAGAATGATGTCACGCGAAATGTACAAAATGAACACAAAAAAATGCTGAAATATTAAATATGTACATGATATAATAGATACATCACAAAATACAATTATTAATATACGTTTTGATTTTTAACATTTTTCAAAATTTAGAAAAAACACAGATATAATCAAGGACAAATAACAAGATTTCAGCAACTTATTCAGTTTTTGATACATTAGGCGAATAAGGATATCTCTAGTGACAGAAAAAATTATGAATAAATCAAAATCGCTTAAATATAATACGTTCGTACGATCCATGCCAATAATCCTTTTGGTAAAGTTTGAATTCTTTGTATTCGTAGATTTATAATTTGAAAATTGGCACTTCATATAAAATATAGTGCAAATAAAAAACTTTATTAATAAACTATCAATCGATATTAGCACGGAACCTTTTGTAGGATTTCATATCACGCTTAACCCGATCGCTTTAAGACAGTGTGCACCGGCCCTAACGCATAAGGATCGATGTGAATCGAAGGCGTGAGGGTAGGGCGTGAATAATAATTCATTCTTGGCTAATTGAAAACGTGAAGTGATGGCTTCTGATAGAATTGCTGTTTGCTAACCGACGGCGCGTACATCTGTCGTGTCCCTTAACTAACACCGTTCGGTCGGTATATAAACATTGCAGGGGCGTGATTTGTTAATGTCTGGCTGTTTATGCTTTAACTATATTATAGTTGTTGATATTCGATTCTGTGAATGTCGGGCCTTTGAATACCCCGTCGTTGCTCGTAAGGAATCGTAATAATTAATTTGCGGTTCTTAAAGACGTATTTCAAAAAATAAGTAAATTTACATGGAGTATGTAATGATGGGAGAACTATTTCCGGCAGCGACATGTCCGATGTTTAAAACGAAACGAATATGGTGTGTTATGTGATGCCTAATATTCATAGTCGGACATTCAAATAATTACATTGAAGTTCAACGGTAAATAATAGCTCAGTTCATATGTTCCATTGAATCAATGAGTAAAACCGTGTGCTTTATTTTAAAATATGTTAAGTCGAATATGACTGTTTGTCCATTAAAATAAGAATTCAGAAATATAATTCTGTTTTTAAGAATTCTAATTATATCAAAATTAATACAAACAGTAGTGGATATGAGAGGGGGGGGGGGCGAAAAGGGCTCAAACCCCCCAAAAAGTCTTCTAAAGTACTTCATCTTGATAAAACCTACTCTCATTGGATGCAAACTCCTCCCAAACTAAAATCCTGGATCGGCCACTGAATACAAATTGTATACATTGCTTACATTTTCATGCATTATTATACTTATAAACAAATTACTATTCATTGAGAACTTCTATTTTGATAATTAGCGATTTTGGTAATATCACTACATCTATTTATTAGCTTCAACTTCAAGCCCGGAAATAATTTTTATTTGATCGGGAATAATTCAAAAAATATTTCAAATCAATAATTTTAAGAGTTACAAAATTCTAATGAAATATACAAAAATATAAATATGGCATACAAAGCGATGAATACGGACTTCATGTTGATTACGAAATCGAAATTACTAACAGAAACTAATATATGAAACGTAAACTCCTGTTTGCGCATCGTGACCGCCGACACTCTGAGGTCTGCCACTGCGCCGTGACGGACGCGCGACAATGATGGGTACCGCCTCCGCCGCCCGTTAGCGACAACAACAAACAGATAAATCGCCTCTTTCGCCGGTCTCGTATCGTCGGGCACGACCACTTCCCGTTTATCGCATTAACTCGACTATGGCGAATTATTTATTACTTTTGTGTGCGTGAATTACTATTTCGTGTTATATTTCGGGATGGGGTATTGGCGTTTTGCAAGTTTTCGACATGTCGCGAAGAAGGGTTTGTTCAGTTGGTCGGGTTATTGTAGTCCACAGTGACGAGGTTTTGATGGTCTACAAAAGTGAACCGTTTAGTCAAAGGACAAAGTTGTTAAACGATTAACATTAATAATGACAATGATGTAATTATTTAATAAAGGTTATCGTGTTATTATTTAATTTAATTGTGTGATATAAATTCTACTGAATTATTTAGAGAATTTTGAAATCTACTGTATTGGAAATATATTGATATTGGTTTAGTTGTCGTATGACACAGAACTAAAAGATAAGAAAATAAAAATCATTTTAAATTAAAGAAAATGTTTTACAATTTATCATTGAAGATTTTGCATGGGAAACATTCATATAATCAGGGCAATTGAACGTTGCTGAAAGTGTTAATTTCTTAATTAAACATATAAAAAGAATAGATATGATAATGATAATGGTACAAAAAGATAACGAAATTGACAAAAGATGATTGTCTAACATCATACGTTGAAAAAACAGTTGTGTTTTCATATGGCACGGACAACACTGAATTTTTTTATTCTTATAATTATTTTATAATATATTTTGATACATATATTATTTACATTAGGTTTTTATAATTTGAAATTTTTAAGTATTATAATTATTAATACTCCTTGTTAAAAGAAAAATTAAAAGGAGTAACAAAACGATCAACTATCCTCTTTAATCAAAACAGATCAGTCTCACATATTCAAACTTACGTCCGAATAATACCTAATGCTGGGAGGGTGACGCGCCCTCTGCCCGCCGTCCAGTTAATTATACGCAAAGCCGGACGTATCCGGTTTTACGACGCCCTCGCGGCTCCTCAGGAGGCGCACTTATTTAGTGCAAGGATGGGATGGAAAACTGATTTAGGGCTACGGTGGTGCATTTTTATGAAGTCTTTTTAGGATCATTTGTTACAATAACCACAATGGATGACGGTATCGAATTTGAAATGAGTTAAAATTTCTAAGAAGAAAAGATTAAAAAAAAAAATCTTTTTTAATGTTACAAGGGAAAATGGTTAATTTACTTTACAACACAGGTCCAATCAATTTCACAGTGCCCATTTCAAGTCATAAATAATTTGCTAAACCAATTTTTTTTTTTTCCAAAACAATTTTTTGTAAGTCATTCGTGCACTGGTGTCACTTTTGTATAGTTATTTTTCCACTCTAATAGTCTGTAGTGTTTTTTTTTTAAATATAGGTATAATGATATATTATACACACCATGTTTTTAAACTTATGTAAAATAAAAAATAATATTAATTGGACTCCAAAATATTTAAACCATCCTATAAGAATTGCGTCTGATCACTGCCGTGAAATGATTTTGATTCTAGGCGGGTACTATTACAGCATTCATAATACTTTGAAACCATGTATATATCTGAAAAAAACTATTAATTTACGAAATAATCAAAATTCAAAGATATTGCTATGCACAAGATTAAATCCAATATACCACAAATCTGTTCAAAGATTTTCATTGGTCATAACGTTTCCAAAATAAAAATTTCCGAAATACCATTTTTCAAACAAATCATTCCTGCCTTTTCATCAATACACATATTCAATAAACTCCTTCTCGATGGAACAGACTCCTAGACTATGTTGAGTGACACGTATTGAACGCTTTCTCAATCTAGGGTTCTCCGACTTAACGCACGCTTTGATAGCCAATTAAAGAGAAGTAGTCTTCGGCGATCGGCGCGAGCGCGGCGAAACATTGTCACACTTAGACACCCGCTTTATGGGCCCGTCGAGGGTCTCATTACAGTAAACTTGCTAACGAACCGAGGGTGTTCTTTTATCGGCTACTTACGTAAACAGATTTGAAGGTGTAAGGCGCGTCCGACGCGGTGTGGAAGAGGAAGAAACCTTGTAAAAACTGCGGCTGACTAATTTTGAAACTTGTACTGTGAAGAAATAGTCAATTGTGATATTAGACGTTCTTGCGCCATTAACTATTAGGTAATACAATGTATCGCGTATTACGTAAACACTTTAATAACGGTTATATATTTAGTGTCATGCCGTTTGACGTCACGGTAGCCGTTAAGGCGCGCCAAGAAATGTCTCACATTAAAAACCTAACTAAATCTTTCATTGTATAAAACTGCTATATATCAAAAGCAGTATCTTTTAATTTCTCTTTGAAATTGCATTTTATAAAGTTTTTAATATGGATATAACAATGCAGTATAAATTAATTAGATTACAATTAATCTATACATATAATAAAACAGTAAAGAGATAAAGTCTTGTACTTAAAGATATTAAAAAAAAAAACTACTCTTGGGGGCATTAGAAACATTGACAGAATACATTTCAATGTCTTTTAGAATTTTTTGTCCATCGTCCTGTGCATTCGTTTGCAAACTTCGCAAAAACTAATGGACACAATTTGATGAAACTTGGTATAGTGATAGCTTATATCCTAAAGTAACATATTAGTTAATTATTATCTCGTTTCGCTGTTATTTTTTATGCATTATGTATATTTTGAAAAGAACCGGAATCTAAATTGAGTCCAAACCAAACCAAAATTGAGAAACCAAAAGGGCCAAAATGTGATCAGAAAGTGGTTACAAGATCATGATCATGATTGACAGCGTGGCGGGCGACCTAAAGGATCAAAGAATACATTCGATATCCATACAGGCGGAGCCGCCGGATGAAAGATAGTTCAAAATAAAATATTAATTTATTCCAACTCAAAATTCTGAAAAATTTGTAAAGTAACCACTATTGCCCACTGTTGTGAACCGATTTTAATTCTAATAGGGTATTACCGCTTTAATTAGGGGCATTCTCTTTTTCGATTAAATAACAAGCTTTAAACCCTTGCGTTAGGTGTCCAACTTTGGGATATCGCTATGTAATACTAGCATGCCGTTAAAACCATTAGAAGATTACTAGGTATTAGTAGGTGAGAAGCTAAACAATGCTAATATAGAGACGCGGAGGCACGCGGGGTCGGAGTTCTGGAAGGGCCGCTCTAATCAGAAGAGGTAGGGTTTAATTCGACCTATGGCTTATGCACTTAAATCGTTGCACCTTTTAAAAAGTGTCTGATCGATGATGTTCGACTAGTTCGATATTTCAGTAGGAATGTCGATGTAGAAACTACAGTGCAACAATATACTTACGGATCGCCAACAAAGACACGGCCGGCCGCACGTTTTTAAATGGCGGGCCCCAAGAAAAGCCCGCATTGTGCGTCACAGAGGCATTCTCCTGAAGCCACCGCGGAGCTAACAAAGCCGCTTTCAGCGCGGACCGGATGCAGGCATTTTGACAAATGGCCAGCAAGCGGCTATTTGTCTCGCGGCGCGCGGGGCGGGGCCGCCGCTGAGCACGCGCCGCGGCGGATTTGCCGATGCGACACTTCTTTGTAGCCGTTGTCACTTACTTTTTTGCTTTTATCGTGCGAAACAACAATACTGTACTGTAAATTTTCTACATGTCTGTATACGATATCTCGATGTCTAAGCATCGCTGAATATGTGTAATAAGGAAATCAGGTTTCCTAAGCTGTTTTAGTCTGTTAAATATAGGGTGCAGATCATTCCCTTTTAAATTCTGTATCCTGTTGAGTTTTCTGCAAATAACCTTACGATAATAAAACCGTATTTATTTCACATACCATTTTTATGATAAATCATTCATTTTCCATACAGGGAAAAGCATTTAAAATGTATATCCTTTGTATAAAAAACGTTGCAGAGTTTAAAAAAAACTAATGTTTATATTTACTCATGTGGTTTCATCGCTTGACATATAGCCTCTGGGATGGTTGTTATGTTTAGGCAATAAAAACTCCACATCGCACGACTCATCTGCTATTCGGCGATCGCGGCCAGTCGCCGCCGGGGGGCGGGCGGCTCGTAATGGCGATAAAAGGATGTTATGATATTATATCATTTTTCGTCCGGCACAAAGCAGTTGTGCGCGAGCTTCTTCCTCGGGTAATGCGGCGCGGCGGCGCGCGACGTGTGTTATTAATATAAATGTTATCTGACTATTGTTGTGTTGATTTTATTGCTTCCCTCGCCGTAATGATGACTTTTAGGTAATTAGTCGAAACGACAGAAGCCCGAGTTCTACGTACTCTTTGGGCGGGAAACGAAAGAGGGTAGTTAGGCGCTGAATCTTGACGTACACTCATGAAATAACTAGATGTACATAGTTGGACTGTGGGCTTTGTCCGTATTTACAACGAGTATCGATTTTGCTAGGATCAGATGTACTGTTTATACAAATAAGACCATCATTCCTATACCTACAGTAACAATTCTTCAACATTTAATCACATTTTCAAATATGAAATGTATGTGTGAAGGAATTACTATGTATTTTAAATATTATAATATGTGTTCACTCATGTGTCAGTCTAAATGTTCGTCATAGAATGTGTGATTCTGTTCAATTTCACGTAACTAAATATTTAGTGAGGCGAGAGACGAGAAGATGCTTATAAAACGTTAAAAACTATTTTTGAAATTGTGTTCCTATGGTAAAATACATTTGAATTTACTACCAAATAGAAACTAAACTACGCAGTTTACTTAAGCTACACGCCAAAAAATATAAAAACGATTTTTTTTTATGAAAAACACTATTTTATCCAATAACATTTGACGACCAAAAGGCGTGAACGAAACTCAAATTGAGTTACAACTACTTTGAAAGCTCAAATTAAGAGTTGAACGTGATTTTTTTTTCGGTTCATGATGAACGGGAACCAAATGCCGAAGGTCAATTTTCCAATATATACAATATTTCTTTATAGAAAAATGTAAAAATCGTCCTTTAGTGGGTATCACGTAGAATTAACTCGTTTGTCGTGGTCACCGCACCTGAGGTGTTTCGGGCGCCCTACTTAACCCCCGCCCGCGGTCAGCGCGGTTCATTTCCGGGCGGACGCGTGGGCGTCGTGTCGCTTTAATGGCGCCGATGGGTTACCACCCCTATGGTAGGTTCCATGTAACAGTTTTTTACCATTTCCATTTTGTTTAACTTCAAAAATTAGGGCTAGTGTTTTGAATCGTGTACTTATTTGCATTATTTCACGGATACACTAGGAGTGTTATTGAATGTGAACAGTTTTCGCGAATACTGGATGATTTGAATTGTAGTTTTTATTATATTCACATACAAAAAAATACTTTTTTTTTATTTAGCTGACAGCGGACCACTTTATATGCAAACGTAGTTTTAAACTGTTTTTCGTGGATTAGAAATTATGCAAATTTATTGTTGTTAATAAAATATTGTTTTAAATGGAAATTACAATTGTGATAAATGTTTCAGAACCAAAACGACAGGAATTTGAGGGCAACCTCTGTACGACTTAAGCTAAAGCATCATAGCTATTCGTAAATATTTGTTTGTTGGATATTTAATTAATAAATTACGTGTACGAGATGGAAATATTTTGTATTTAACAATATGAATTTGATTGCGAAGTGATAAATTAAATATAAAAAACACGTTTAGTCCATATATTTACCACTGGATACGTAATTATCGTTTACTTATTAATAACGTTAGTAGAACAATAAAATAAAATTGTTTCAACTTGTAATCGTCTTCTAACCTTTTTACTTTTTCTTTTAAATGGTTTGGTTACTGGTTAAAAGAGCTTGGTTGAATAAACAGCGATTCCTTGGCCAATTTGTAAACCTAATTTTCTAGTATGCACCTTTATTTCACTGCTTTGTAGCGTTATTGATTTTCAAAATATTATGCCTAATCTAACAATTTTGAAGGGCTTAAAAGACACTAACGAAGAGTTTGCCAAAATTATGCAAGATTCGTATACTTTATGTGCCTTTTCTACTACGAAATTTAGTGACTTGAAAAACAAGAACTATACCAATAGCGAAGATGATGCAATATTTAAATAATAAATATAATAATAGTCTCGCTTTTAATTCGCGTCGCCGTGAAGAGAGATCGTGCGGGGGGGCGGCGGCTCGGGGAGAAACCTCCGCCCAAAAACGGCGAACTATCGAACGTATCGGCTGATTGAAAAACGCATTGTGCCCGCCGGGTTGCCAGATTAAAATATAGCAGAGGGTAGATTGGAGAGTCGGAACGGATGAAGAGCCATTGTTTCATTGTCTACTGCAGGGGATTCCCGATAATGGCGTACGGAATCGATACCGCTTATCCGTCGGAGCCGAATTAAACGGAAATAACGGAATTCCGTTTGATTGCGACCCGGTGGTCGTCCGAGCATCTTTATAAATTTGATAGCACTGCCGTACACTCAGTACACAGATAGATTCCGTTACAATTGTCCAATTTACCTGATGCACGGAGCGAAAATTAAAATAGTTTGACGCGTTTAATATCGCGAATTTTTTCGTATTGATTGTAAAAGTTGATTTTTGCATAAAAATCGTGCGTTTTCAATACGCTTATAGAAGCTTTATCTGCATGTAGGAATGTAATGGAATAGCTTAATTCATTTTTACGCTCACTTTCGGCCGTCTGAATGATTTGAAATTTAGTAGGCAACAGATTTCGTAGACAACAGATGACAAAATACATTTTTCAAGTAAGTACAAAATATTATAATATTATTATTTTAAGCAAAAAATTTAAGAAAATCAATGTGGCTAGTCTGATGAAATGACATAGAGGCAACTATAAATAAGCGTGTTTTATTTTTTTTTTTATTACATAACATTTTATTATCACGCCTTTAGCGCACCCGGCGACGGATGCGCTAAAGGCGTGATACTTGCATTCGAAATATATTCTTTGATAACTACCATCTCAATTAACCGATACTTCTGCGACAGAGAATTGGGTCAATAATGTCTAGAATTTATTTTACCTCTTTTAGAAAAGGTAAAAGTTTATCTTACTTGCGGTAAGTGTTAATCCTTATATATGTATGACTAATCAAAGTTACTTTTTACTTACCTGTGTACATTTATCTTACAAAAAAAATTTTGGTTGCCTGTAAAGTCGGTATACGGGCGAAAGTTTTACGTGACAACGACTTTGAATGGTAAAATCATTTTAATGTGAATATTCATTCGTATAGTAGGAAGAAGGATGAAATAATAGTAACAATTTAAAACATTTATTTATACAAAGAATTATATTTAAAACATTAATTTATACAAAGAATCTCGCACTGAATTTCATATTAACAAAATTTTATTTTTACCTTTACACATACATACGTATTTATATACAAATATACATACAATAACTTGCAATACATTTGCAAGCTATGCACTAATTCTCTAGTGCTGCGCGCGCGGCAGACCGATCATAGTTGAGTGGGAGAGAGACGCAAGGCATTCGGCGGGCCTCTCTCTCGTTCGGTGACTCATCGTTACGTTACCGAGCGTTACACTTTTCATAAGTGACTCCCAGCCGCAACCTAATTTAAGACGTTGTCACGTCAATAAAAGAGGATTATTAACTATTTCATCTGTAGCTGACGTGTATTTTTATAGTCATTCAACATTGTGGGTGGAAAATCTTAAAGGAAAGTTTTTGTAAAAATTTTTACAAATTTTTTACCAGATTGTATTTTATCAAAATTTTAGGCTTGCTAAGCAAAATTTTGCTTTTACTTCTTTACACACAGCACACACATATGTAATGTAGAATGTATTTATATATAATATATTTGCCACTCAGTAAATAACATATAAATCATCGTCCTAATTATCTAAGGAAAATAAACAAGATATTCATTCGCGCACATGAGTAAATAAATATTTTGAAATGAAAAAATCGTGAGACAAACTAAAACATCTACAATTATTTTTATGAGTAATCGTCTTAGTTACATAAAAAAATAGGGTCCTTGATTTAAAAATATAACGGGGTAAATTACGAGAAGCTGCTTTAAGGGAATTGGAAAAGGACGAGTCGAAAGGCGCTGCCGTGGTACTTGCATCGGGAACTGGACTCGTCTTTTGGGCAATGGGCCGTGGATCATTAACGATCCATATCGTATCAAAGGAAACGACCTCTGTCTAGAAGCAAAAATCAAAATAACATACAATTTCACTGTTGCCACATTAATTTAGTAATAGAACAAAGAAGCAATAAATATATTTAGGACAAATGATAGGAAATAAAAGCACAAAAGAAATAGTTGAATTTTAAAATATTGTCTAATGTGATCTTTAATTTCTTCCAGTAAGAACACTAGGAAAATTTCAGAGTATTGGAAAGTACTACGATTGTTTTATAATTAGGAAACGCTTTAAAGATTTTCTATCGTTAATTTAAGAAATAATATCAATAAAGCGATTAGATAAAATTTTCAGCAATGCATTAACTACAAAATCTATTGCTACTCAAGTATTAGTAAAATTACGTTTTTTTTTTTTATTTTGTATAAACTAAAATTTTACAGTAACAGTCCATTATTTAAATCAAGTCACATATCAAATAAACAATATTTGTATGTAAGTGGTGTCTATACAGTAATTCGTAGCACAAAGCTGACTGTTAAGTAATTTGTAAAAACCATAAACAACAAGAGTTCGTTCTGATCGCGTCATAGACCACGCGTATACAGAAGCGACGGTAGTAAACTAACACAGATCCCATAATGAATTCTAACTGCAGATGATCGACAAACTCCACCCGGCCTGTGTCAGCCACAACCGCGCGTTTCTATCATAGACAGTAGAATAAATAAGATATCTCCGCTGTGTAAACGCGGACGCGGAGGGTCGCCCTCGTCGCCCGTCCGTCCGCTCTGACATCACCGACAGCGAATCCGCGTCCATCGAGCAGGACGTAGGCAAGAAATATTTGTTTTGTGTAGGTATTGTAGGTACTTCGTTTTTTAAAGAATTACTTTTACGATCGAATTCGACCTCGGTTTTCGTCTTCGTATTCGATCGATTGTCTTTGAGCAGGCATAAGCTAATGAAGGCTTTGGAATTGCTTATAGATAGATATTATTATTAATATGGTTTTAAAAATAATATGATAAATAAGTTTTTTTTTTGTGTTTTCAGAGTAATTATTAGTTTGTTAATTACAGTACATAATACTATACTAATGAAAAATGGGTACGTACATATATATCATTTTGCTAAACTCCTACATGGCTGACGAACTTCATGCCACTAGAAAATTTGAAATTGTCCATTATTCATAGATTCTTTTATGTGAAAAACTTTACTTAAGAAATTACTTTTTCTATATTCACGTAGTTAAATCCGTAAAATTTTCGTACTTCTGATGAAACTTATATATCTCACATTTATCATAAAATTACTGTACCATACATATGCACATAAAATTATAGGTAGTCGTTAGGGACTGCCTATAGGAAGGAAATCTTAAAACTATGAAATAACATTAGTTATTTTTGGATTTTCAAATTTATTGTCATGTCAAAAACTGGAACTTCATAATTTTCATTTCCATCAAATTTTACATTATTAACATTTGCATAGTTTTCATATTTATCGGCATTCCGGGACAACAATTATGTACATTTTTACATGGTTTATTTATGAATTAAGAAACATGATGGACTGTACAAGCCTAAAAAAATTCTAATTAAATATCAATGTGCATATGCACATTGATATTTAATTAGAATTTGATGGTTGCTTAATATAAAATTTAAATTGCAAAATTTAACCCTTGTCGTTTAAACAAAACAGGAGCACTGTTACATTTTAATTAAATTTTAAATATGCTGCATTAGAATGTCGGTAACGTGATGACCCGAACTCGTGAGATTAAAATCACCTGCGGTGCTTCTAGACGTTCTCACTTCAAAAACTAAGATTATTGCGTAAGAGGGGTTTGCAAACAAAATGAATTAAACATTGAGAAACATGTTGAGTATTTTTTTTTAATTGATGACACAATCACTATGTTATTTACAAATTCATTAAAGTAAACATAAATTGACTATATATTTTTTTCAATGTTATTAATATTTTCAGTATTAAAACAATTTCTTTGAAAGTTGGCGGTGGCGTCAAGCGATGACGCGAACTCGATAAGATTTTGCCTATCCAAAAATCGTCTAACATGCCTACGCACGTTTTCACTTCAAAAAAATATGTATGTATGTTGTACGCGCATGAGAAGTTATACTTCTTTGGCGTGATTAAAAGAATGTTTTTAATTGCATACAAATAATTAACTACAATAAAATAATAATAAGAATTGGATAATCAAATCAACTTCACCTTTTTATTTGAAATTGCACTAATTTTTATGTGAAAATTAGAATACGTTAACTTTATTTTGTGCCCATCTTCCATTTTGCATTCAGTTACATAAAACTCACCGACTGATGTCACTGTTGTGCTTGCTGATTCTGCCTGTTTTAGAGTCATATCAATATTCAGAGTAATGGTATTGGTAGTGTTGTTCATATTTTGATAAATGGCAACTCCTCCAGGTCTAACTTTTGACACATCAGTTATCAGCGGTCTGAAGTTGATAAGCCAATTGTCAGTAACTTCATAATGTAGTTTTCGTGTCACCCCGTTAAAAAATCATTCTCATCGTTTTTTCATAACGCGCCAAAAGAAGTATAACTTTAAATATATCATATAAAAATTTTCTATTAATTACGTGATAAACAAGTGAATTTCAGTACTTTACTCGAATTTCGACGACTGGTCTTAATTAATATTAGCCTTTTAACATGGTATAATTCTGCTTTAGAGAGAAAAAAAAGGATGTTATTGATAACAATATTCATGTTTATTAAAATGTATTGATATTACAAAACTATTCATTATTCTAAAGATATTAATTTTTAGTAAAGTGTAAACAGAAAACATTCGTTGGAGGTGATAATCATAGTTTATTTAAGTGATAGTTTCTTTTTTAATGACGAGGAATTACAATTTACTCAAGTTGACAACGACGTCCTCATTAAAAGTTGAGTATAAATAAAACGAAACGAATCAAATGCAATGAAATTACTTTCTATGACTTATATTTTATTAAAAAATTAAAGTATTTATAGATTTGGAGGATGGGGGGGTAATACCTATTATAAAGACCAGAATCATTTTGCAGCAACATTAATAACTCTAGAAATTTTAACTTCAAAAAAAAAAACAACCGACAAGTCAAGGGCTCGCTTTCACACGGCCATCGGTCCTTTTTTTCTCGTAGAGGAACAATATTAAATTCTTTCGCGTTTTCGCAAGTGGGTCTCGGTTTCGATCCGTCGATGGCCCTCGAGGCCCCCCCGACAGAAACAATCGAAGATGGCGATGAAAAGAGAGCGCGATTAGAGTTTATTACGGCTGGTCGAGTGCGCCGGCGCACTCGGCGCAGTTTCACATGGGGTCTTGTTTGGGTACAAGCCCGGGGGGAGGCCGTGAAACGACATGACGGAACCACGTCGGCCGACGATAGCGAGAACTCTATGTTACACTCTTATGTTCCGTTGTCGAGTTAGAAGTGACTACATCGGGCAGGCAACGTTGCTGCTTTAGTACAAGTGATATTATTAGATACCTCTCTCTGTTTTTGAGTCAATGATACGAATGTATCGATGATACTGGGCATCACAAAAAAAAAAACAACTGAATAGATGCTAATAAGACTTGCGTTCTGAGAATTTCGCATAAAAATATTTTTATTGCTATATTTTCAAAAAATGTTTTAAATTCATTTATTAGTTTTCCCAATTGTTGTTTATCTTTTTGCAGTGATAGAAGTGAAACTTCTTAAATAATACCTTCTTCACGGATATTGTCATACAGTTATAAAACATAAAGATAAATACTAATTGCTAGTACCTCAGCTTTTCACGTATAGCGTGCAACGTGTGCATCAACAACGCGCGCATGTATGACACTATTAAATTTTGTCGCTCTGTATTCATATGCGTCGCTTGCTTCCGCCCCATTCCATTGGCATCACGAGTGTTGCACTAAAGAGCTATTTGTGTTATTTTCTCTACGCCATCTTTTACTTTTAATTTTCATACATTTATCGATTGTCAAAACGTCACCTAAGAAGCTTCTTCTCTTGAAAAAAAATCACTTGAAGAAAAATTTTAATAACGATATTTTGACATCTTGACACACAATATATGTATATTTTGTATTGTTTTTAAATATATAAAGTATTCTTCTTATGAAACTATAGAAGAAACCTAAGTACACATTTCAAAATATTTTGGTTTAATTTAAACTTAATACTTGCTTAAATTCAAAAATATTATTATTCTATTTTATACATATCTTATACACTGTTAAAAAAATCATGGATTTACTAGTACTCTGCACCATAACAGAGGATACATAGAAACATTTCGATATCTGTTTGTCTATTACGATCGTTTTTCATACAAATTATCTGGAAGTTATTCACAGTAAGGTATTTCAAGGTTTTATTTGACATGCAATATGGTGATAATAAATAAAAAAAACTTAAAAAATATATAATAACTTCAAAATTTAGTATCAGTAACAAAAAGGCATCGCCGTAATTAAAGCACCTATTGCTATTTTTTTTTGCTAGATACGGTTTTTAACTTTAAAAAAAAACCAAAAATGTACAATTTATAAAGAAATGATTATAGTTTGGCTATATTTACTTAAAATTAAGAACAATTATGTTTCAATGTTTTATCGTGTAATATTAAATAGCACACAATCACATTACCAGAACATGTCTTTAGGTTAGGTAAAATTGATATTCTATCGCCAATAGAGAATATAAAGGACTGTGGAATAGAGAAATAGTAGTTAGAAAATATGCTGAATAGTCGATGCGCATGCGGCACACGCAGGCCGGCAGCGGAGGTTCGAAACAATTTCGAATTCGCTTCGAAAGATGAACGACCTCTGAAATCGTTCTAAAGATTCAGTTAACTTTATTTGTAAACGATATCTATCATTCAATGTCATTCGTTGTGCCGAACCAGCCATCGCAAATGTTAGTACGCAACACTAACTGCGAGGGTCTGATTCGCGCCTGTCTCTCATATTTAATTCGACAAATAATGTAGATTTAAACTACATTATTTGTCTTGAAGTGCAGTTAGCGGGTGCTCGCTGCACCCGCCCCAGCGAGGCCGCCAGTCTCCCACGGGCGGCGCGCCCGCCGCTCGGCGCTCAATTCGCTGGAAATCATTCGATTTCGGCCGGCGGCTGCTCAGGTCGCAGGCGGCTCTATGAGAATTTATTTGCTTAGCCGAATGCTGTGACACCAAAGGAGTGTCATGATTTTAACAGACAAAGCGTGTGGGCGCGGTCGTTCATCTTTCCGCTCGTGAAATCCAATACTCGCTTATGACGGTTCATTCGATTTCCCTTGATCGGGAGCTTTTCAGAGGTTAATAAATAGTGATAGATAACGGATACACCGGTCGACTGATTCGGACTGTTTCGGTTTCATAACTCTGAAAAAAACCGTAAGATCATTAAAATTTTGTTTAATCTCACTGAAGTAATATATATTAGATGCTGATATTCTTAAGTTCTAACTTAAATCCCTTCAACATAATCCGTGACCCTGTTATAAAAAAAACACATAGTGACATACCTAAATTGAATACGATTTTGTCGAATGTAAACTACAAGAATATAAGTTAAACATTAATATACACAATCCATGTCAATTTATTTCTATTTACATGTTTGTAATCATACGTTAAATATTGAATAAATTAATTTCAAAACAGGAAATTTAATCACTTTATCATTATAAATTTTATCATTTACATTGTACCCAAATTTTGCTACATAATTGAAGAGTTAACGCAAACATAATAATGAGCCCATACAAATAAATAAAAATATCAATTACAAAACTTCATAACGTAACATAACAACTCTCATAATACCTTCCCCCGGCGGGTTACACGCAGTCCCCCGGCCTGCGACCTTTATTTGTACCTTTGTTTAAGCGAGTACGAATGGAGCCCGTTCGACTCGGCCCTTTGTTAATTATTTTAGTATGAGATGTAAGCGATAAGACTTCGGCTCCTGTACGTAAACATTGTATACGATTTTCGATCTTGATATGTGGAGTGTACTAGTAACCGGTATGTGAATTCACGTTTTGCTCGTTAGGCCTTAAAGGAAACGGTTACATTGCGTCGCGAATGAAGTGAGAGATGTTGATTTACGAAAGTATGCAAAATAGAATTCGACCCGTGAATGGCGGACTGGACGACGTGTCTTATTGCATTTTAAAGAATATTCGTGGCACAATAAGAATTTATAAAAATGTAATTGGAAAGTGGTTATCACCTTACTGCATAGAACAAGTTTTTGTGCATCATTAGGTATATATATCTCAATACCTATTATACCTACAGTTTTTAATGTAATCAAATGGAATTTTGACCAATTAAACAATTTGAGTTTTATTTAATTATTTACTATTATTCCAAATTACTTTTTACCGTCCAAGTTGCATACATTTTTGTGATTGTCTTTTAAAACCCTTTATTTTGATATCCCATTTAATAGATTTCGAAAGAATTTTTTTCAAGACCCCCAATTTGGTAGGAAAAGCAAGCAAGTTTTTGCGAATCAAAAACCTTAAATCACTTTATAGTTACCATGAAAATAGTTGAAATGTTTTGACGATAATTATACAATTATAGTCTAATATAAAACTATATATATACACAAACCGATTTTCTGTTGGGTAGTATATTATATATATGTATAAGAATATATATTCTTATTAGGGATTTTGCACTATATGAGTGAAATTAAGTATAGGGTGAATGTGTGATAATCGTTCCACTTTTTGAAGCGAATTGCTAACAGAGTTTATACTAAGTGTATCTATAGATTAATGTAACACTTGAGAAGATACTGTGTAATATGTATTAGTATTCAACTAGTCAAAAACAAGCCTTAATCTCTTTAGATGACAATATCGAGCCTACTTTATGGATTGGGTGCCACGATGGTGTTTCGACTCATAAAATAATTTTGGTATAAATGGTTAATAAAATAACTAGTTTTAATTTTTCTTTTAATGGAGGATTAGTTGATTGACAACGAAAACTTAAACCGTACAAAATATAATTAAGGAATAATATGCGTTAAAATTATTATTTAAATATTTTTCTTATTTTTCGAGAGAGAGAGAACGAACGACTTTGCCCCTTTACAGACTGCCGTTTTTCTGATGATTTATTTGGTTCAACTCTAATCTCACATAGGCCAGTTTGATTTTGCGAATATTGCAAATATTACGTTAGAGTCAGTATGTGATTTTCATAAAATATAACAAAATGTCGATAAATTATGATAATAAGGTGGGTTTTGTCTCGTAAGTTTCCTTTAAGAATTCTAGATGTAGATTGTACAGATATCTCAATGTGTTTTTTTTTATTAGGATATAAAATGCATAATCAAATAGCACAACTTTTTGTTCCTATCTGACGTAGCAAATTAAGCCAGTTGCAATTAACTAGAACGATAATATCGAGAGATCGGGTGTAGGAATTGTTCAGGCTGGCGCGGCGGCTGCGCCGAGCGCCGTCTGGGCCGCAACGAGCAATTTGCGATCGCGACGATCCGCCCACTTTGCGCGTGTCCGTGAACGCACGGCACGATAATTAAATATTATATAGCTATATATGTTTGCTCGACCAAATATTTATAATAGCACGTTTTGCAAAATTTTTCTCGATTGTAGTAATTAACTTTCGTAATATAAACCAAATTAAATACCTTCACTTTGGTGTCTAGGAAAATATATATCAAAGATGTTAAAATTAGCCTGAAAGGTACTGATAGTTTTTCTTATGGAGAGTTTAAGCACGAACTTGTTCTTTTTTTAGTATTGTTAAAGAAGTTAGACTTTTGAGGTATTATTTGTTTTGCTGGTATTTAGTATTTTACTTACCATCACTTGCATCTCGCACGCCAATGGTGCAATTATTGCTTGGTCACCTGCGTACATTTGACATAAAACTCACCTATTCTCAGTCCATACTGATACTGTTTCACATCATATATAGAGCTATGAAATGAATATGAGCTAAAATCGTAATTACAGTGAAAATAACGATTTGTAACTTATTTCACTCGTTGAAAAATTTTCATATTCATTTTTTACAAAATTATAATTTAAAAAAATGCTTCACGAAAGCATTTTTTTTATTACAATCCTACAAATATTTGTAAATGGATTTTTGTATATGTAGAAATGTAGTTTATGGTATGGTTCTTAATCGTTAGCTCTACAAAAATTATTACTATACCTACACTGTATTCTAAAAATGAAAGAACCAGCAGAATTACAACAATACATATAAAAAAATCTTTTATTTGTTTCAAACTTGTCAATACTATTAACATCAAATAATTTTAGACTAATTTATTTACACCTGAAACTGCTTTACATTGGAAGTAAAATGGAAATTTAATAAAACTATGAAGTTAAATATCCCTGTAAATATGATTTTTAAATCTACGACTACTTTTTTAACTTTGGTAAAAAAGAGGTAGCAATACATACGCGGACACAGTTATGCATCTTATTATGATATAACCTTTCGCGCTTTTTTTCAACTACGTTTTCCTAAAGGATAAATAAAAAGCATGCCGAAATAAACCCAGAAAACATATCTCATGTCGTCTCACATCGTTCAATGGACACGGATCGCGCCCAGAACGCGTCGTTTAATAGCATGTAATCAGGCGGGCGGTGTGTGAAAACAGCTAATTTGGTGGCGCGCGACGCGGACGGGACGGCTGCCCGCAACACGATCGTTTGCCGTAATATTGTGTTTAACGAGTCGGCAGAAACGTGATTGCTTCCGGTGCGACTCCTGGCAGTGTGACGTCGGCGTGTGCGGCCGACAGGGCCGTGGTTCTAAAGGTCTACATCGATCTGGCCTCGGCTGCTGGTCTTCGAACATAAGAAGTTATGACGTTTGTTTGATATTTTTTGTGTTCTTTTCAAGGAATTCTATAACAAGACCACGATGAGAACACAACCCTCGCATTCATGATTTCGTACCTACTGACGAACGGACAGAAACGAAATTTGCAAATTAACTTAAATCAAATAGGTGTATGTATTGGTAGGTGAATATATTGTCAATTCTTGAAAATAATTATTTACTTGGAAAGCACTTATAAAGCTTTGCTTAATTATTTTCAGATTCCTAACATACTTGGTTAACAAATATAGAGCTTATGTTGCACAATTCAGATTTGTGCAACATAAGCTATCTTCTATCTGTTGAAACTCGTGGCTTTTTTGCGGTTTATTACCATTTATGTATATTCATACGTCAATAACTTTTAATGGATTTCTAAAGACGATGGTATGTTAAAAAAAAATTCAATCCCCAATTTTGCTTATGGAAAGCATCAATAATATTAGGGTTCCTTACTTCAAAATGAAAGAAAAAAGAAAACGGAAACCTAATAGGATTACTCATGAGTCTGTCTGTCTGCCTTTCTGTCACGGCCGGTTTGCTCTGAATTTACTAGACCTATTAAATTGAGATACGGTACACCTATAAATATCTATCACCCAAACACGGCCGTATAACATAAATAAATAAATTTTAAATATGAGGGTCACTTTTGTGTGATAAAATAGAAATTAACAAAAAACCTTTGTAAGCTGTGTGACATATCAAATAAAAGTGCATAAAATATTCTAAGGGTACCGAATATATATTTTTTACAATTTAAATTAAATTCTTTAAAAACTACTTAAAAGGGACTTATCCACGGAGTTATCTTGCGCTGATGGTTAATAGAAAAATTTAGTGCACATATAAAAACCTTTTTTTTTAATTAGACGCGCTTCTAGGTTATGTGCTATAAGTACAATTTTAATTACCTAATAAGTAACAGCATTTTGATTGCGAGACAGGCTCAATGGGCCCAGAAGGGCGGATTCGCCCAGGGCTGACAACAGTCTCTAGGTACGCTAATTGTACGAGTGCGTAATGAACTTGATTATTACCAACCCTAAGGATCGACTGCAATCTTATATGAAGTAATATAGACCTAATTTGCATCACCATAAAGATGAGTTGAGGATTTGCTGCTCATCGTTCTTTCTTGTTCTATTACAGTCGAGCTTTTGTTCGGTAAAGTTAATTAGAAAGTTCGTAAGGGCGAAAAGCTCCACGACATTCATGTGAAGTGCTAAAAAGTTCCGATGAACTTAACAATTTGTAGCTTAATAAGCGCAACTTATGCATATTATAATGTATTTTAAAAATTAATATCAAGTTAGGCGGTTTCTACATTTGATGAAAAAACAGTATTATAAAAATTTCATTACTTTGTCACTTCAATATTAAATCTTTTTCCAAGTGTGCATTTTTTTTTACCGTTTTAGCAACATATATTAATGCCATTATATTATGTGATTGTATTTATTATTTGTAGATTTCTCAACGCTAAAGAGTAACATATGCTTGAAAAAGAATAAAACATAACGCTGTGCCATAGATCTAAATAGACGTTTATACATACGTATATGCGTTGCATATATTTGTGGACATTATTCATTTTTAACTGATTTCGTTAAAAGTTGTTTAATTTTAAACGAGTTTAGAACAGGATATATTTTTCGTTTTTTTTTCGGAACCGCCGTAAAACGTTATATTTATTGCTCGCCTCATACACTGGACGTCTAATGCGACAGACAAGACAATTAGATTTCCAGGCGGTTCGATCTTGGACCACTTGCCACCAATGGTGACCCCTTTGGTCTGCAACCCTGGCCAGGTCTTCAGTCCACTCGTGGGGAGGCCGTCCCACGTTGTGACGTCCAGTTGGTCGTCGCCAGTCTCGAACTTACCTTCATCGGCGGTAGAAAGTTCTACTCGCGGTGTGACCTATCCATAACCTCTTCGATTTACTGAGTATATAACTTATGTCAGTTATTCTGGTCTATCTGCTGATTTATAGTATATTAATTACATGAATCAGTATATCTAACGTTATACAGTAGGTGCTAAATAACTTTTCCGATCGATGTAAAATTACACATTCTTTATCGCAGCCAAACAAGGTTTTCATAAAACTGATATTTTCATTAATGCGATGCTAAGCGCTGAGTTAACAGCGACAAAGATAATCTACTTGCAATCTGTGGGTATCTTTGCCATTAAAAAATAATATTTTTTCATGTAATCCAGCATGGGTTTTGTATCACGGGACATGTTTGAATTTATATAAGGACTGGGTGGCCCGGTTTGTCCATGCAGTTAATGTCCGCAGCTCCATCAGCACGGACGTAGAATGAAGTTTTTCATCTCTTGTATCGATCGATGTTAATCTCAAGCCCGGTCCCGCTTTCAATTCTAATAACGTTGCCAATCATAGTTTCGATTTGGATGAAGCCGGACAAACAATTCTTTCATCTTTTGATATTCGATTCCGATTAGGCTCTTGATTCTGACCTCGATCCCAGGTTCGATTTTGACCCCGATCTCGTTTTTAATTACAGACCCGGTTCTGGCTCTCGATTCTGTTCCTCGTCTCGTTTTCAATTCCCATACTGCTTCCGGTATAAGTCTTAAAGTATAGTAATCATTTTAAAATCAATGTAATACGAATTGGTCAACGATATTTTTGTCAATTCGTCTTTTGTCAATTGAGAAGCGTGGGTCTAGGAATATTAAAAAAATCCCTGGAAAGTACTTGACAACTACGTCACCTATCAGAATATAAAGTATCTTATCTTTCAAGTTGGAGTATATTACATATAGTGTACAACATATTATTAAATTGGGTTGAGTGGTTTCAGAACTTAGCATAAACGAACGTCGTGACATGAGATTTTTTATATATATAGCCGTTACCCGTCTGCTTCGCTAAGAGTAAACTAAAATCAGCAATTATTGTCTCCTTTTATAATTCAGTTACGCCCGTCGTTTCACTCGCGTGTGCATAGAATTAATCCCTTATTCATTTTTAATGTTAGCCGTTCTCGCTGTCAATTCTGTCCTGATCACGCTCCTGTCATCGATGTCAATTTCGGATCCATTGACAGGTTCGGTCTCGGTTCCGCTACTCCAATAGCGGTCTTGATGCCAATTTTGGTCCTTGTTGGCCATGGAGGTTAGTAATCATGGATTACCATTTTTACTGGTATTTATATATATATTGTAAGATGAAAGGTAATAATATAATATCATATTTGAAAATATAATCCACCTCTATGCCAAATTTGATTAAAATGCGTCCAGCCGTAAGCGTATGACAAACATCCATTTAAACATACTTTTAAATATATCAAATGATGTAGTCTATGCAAATTTAGCCAAACTCACTTATTATCGTTTCTGTCATGCCATCAAAAATGGCATTGCATACGAAAAATTTATGAGAAAACGAATAATCTTCATTCTTTTTTTTTTGTGGATTTTTTAAATTTTTAATTAGATATTCTACTATTCGTAGCGGAGACATGTCCAAAAAATCAAAGATGGTAAAAATTCTTTCCTTTTTATGTAAGAGTTATTTTGAATAGTTTTTCGATGAAATTATATCCCTTCTAATTATAAATATTACGCGGTAAGTTACACGATAAGTAGACTAATTAGATGCAAAAAAATTGAGTGAACTAAAATCCTTACTATTATGTATATATTTTTTTATTGGAGATGGCTCAACTATTTGAAAATGACGGCTGGCCTGGAAAACGTATAATTATGGTTTTAGTTTTTTTAACACAAATTAGTACATTTTTACAATCAGAAAAAAGGCGTCTAAACACTGTCTCCTTTAGATTAACGTGAATATATACAAGACACTTAAAAGTCAACGTCCAACTCGCGCATAAATAAGCTTTTTAAATTCTCTAACACATAAAGCTTCAATATTTAGATGAGGTTCGATAGAGAAAGCTTATATAGGTATTAAACAGTGTTACAGTATCAGAAGTTTAGTGAGTTAATGTCTACATTTCGTACTTCTGAAAAAACTTTTTATGTCGTTGGCTTAATATTACATGTTGTTATAAAACTTTACTGAGAATATTGAATTAGTCTCATCTATCTAAATAAACGCAACAAAGTAAACGAATGGTTTGATAAAATACAGTGATGATATTAGTAAGAATGTTCCGATATTCTTAGAAAATTGCGGCAACATTCTAGAAAGCTTATCCGTATCGTTTGTCTTACAACAAACAACGTGATTTGTAACGTTTCACGGCGACCGAAGCCGCTATTCCGGAAACAAAACCATTATTGCAATCATGAGAAGGTGGTCCGTTACGGTACTTTGTTCCCGAAAAATGTGTTTATTGCGGTCGTCTTGTCGGTATCTCGTCGAAGGCGAGAACGCCGAAGTTTTTCTGGAAATTACCGAGTTTCTGGGCAATTTTTTAATTGCGGGTACGACCGTCGGCTTTGTTTTCCAAATAGTTGTGTATTTTTGAAAAGGAACGAGAATTACGATTGTATCATACAACATTCGAAGAGTTTATACTTTAAACAATTTTCGTTGTCTTATTACAGTATGTCACAGATAATACGAAAAAAATGTTAAAAAAAATAATGGCTTTGTCTGTTGGCACTAGAAAATGTGTGTTGTTCTTGTATCAGGTTTAAATCACCCCACTGTTTAGCTTCCATAACCGCAATCTTTTAAGCCCCCCGGTCCGGTTTAGTACGCAGTAAACAACTAACGGCCTAACACGCCCTCCTAAAGCTTGTGGTTTAAGTTGACTCAAGTTCAAAATTCATGGGTCAATTCGCTCGTGGACAGATTCGAATCCGCTACCTCGCGGTTCGAAGGCGAAGCCCTTGACGGATGAGCCACTACCGCCCTTGGAAATATATTAACAAATATAAATATTGATGAAAATTACGTTTATTTTGTTAAATGTGGTATTATTGTATCACTAAAAATTGAAAAAATACGCACGTTTTCGGCAATGTGTATTTTTTTGTTGCGTTACTCTAAACTAAATTTTATCGTCTATTTATTCATAAGCGAATCAATATCCGATAGCGTTTATTGTACTTGCAGTAAATGAACACAATAAACCCAATTAGTGGCGTTCTTCGTAGTGTTGGGATATATGTAGTTGCATTAAGGCGGCGCCCACAGCGTCTGGCTGCACAATGGCGTATTATCACGACCCGCAGCCCATTAACGGAGTGCATTTTTTTTTTCTAGAAAATAATAGGCTTCCTTCCATATATACTGGTCTAAGGGCCGATTTACATTTAAAGCTTAAGCTAGGATTATGTTTAAAAGTTATTCTATGAAATTAATTTTTTTTTTCATGGCATGATCGAGTAGCAAACGTGCAGGCGAGCTATCAGAGAGTAAATGGTCACATAATGGTCACCGTCGCCTATCACAACCCCATAGAAGTTACAAGTGAGTCACCGGCGTCTTGGGGCGGAATAGGATATCTAATGATGGAAGATCAGGTAAATAGAAGGGAGGAAGGGGTACTGGAACTCTTATTCATTAAATAAAATCTATTACAGTGGAATCTACTACTTCGTATATGTATTCTACACGTGTGAGATATTTCACTGGTCGAGTCAGCTTATTTTTGTGCTGTAGACCAGCCAGCATATAGTATGCCACTACCACAATAGAAAACTTTTTAACTTTGTAGTGTACACTAAAAAAAATGAATGTGCTTTTATACATCAACAAAAATGTTTTTAAACTAATTATTAATCAATAGTAATAATCCTGTGCTTGAGTCTTGCATTGTTTTAAGTAAATTTTTATATTTTCAGCCTTTAATAATTTATATTTTTAATGGTTAAACAATTATAATAATGTATCTATAGATTTTAATTAAAAACAATTTTTAATTTAAAACTTTTATCTTCAAAATAATGTAACTCGTTAGTAACATTAATGAAGCTTTTTCTTTTTTACAATTCCATGGCGAATATCGAGCTTCTACTGTCAAAGAGTCTTTTGAATATTAATCGCTAACAGTCACAATTCAACACAGTTTAAGCTTGTAAAATATTAAAAACGACCACCGGTCATTGGCACCGGCATCATACCTGCAATAAGTTTGGGTACTGCGATACCCACCCTTGCTTGCGGGAAAACGGACGACGAGCGCTGACCAATAAGGCGTCGTGTTACCTAGACTTAACTTTTGTTTTAGGTAACCGTTAAAAAACCGGCCCTATGAAAAATAAGCAATGAGATGATGGCATGTCGTCGGCCGTCGGGGTAGGTGTCATGGGAAATTTGAATAAATTGAAATAGGAAGATGCGCCGAATGGGCATTCACGCGGCAGACATTGTGCGCGCGCGGCTTTGTCTGCGAGCCTACACCCCCGCCGCACCCGCGCAGCTACCCCGTCGTCGCCCTTCAGCGTATTGTCGCGGCGGGGTAATGCCTTTTAAGTATACATATAATTGGAAAGGCATTGTTTTTATAGGGATGACAGTATTCCGTTTCGTTTACCTGCCTATGCAGGAGTCATAACCATTTACTGTTTTTGTTGTTTACATGGCAACAAAGACCGTAACGTGTAAACGGTACAGATTGTATCGAATAGATATATTAAGTCACTGTTCACTCCTCTGGAAAATAATTTTAAACTCATTGTACCATTGCGTTTCTTTCGATTACTGTCTTGTAAACAGTAGATGGTTTGGTGTGTATAAAATTACATTACAATCTTTGTTGAAAATAGTATAGATTTTGTATGCAGATTTAAACAATTTGAAATAGACCGTAACAAAAGCAAAAGTTTTGTAATCAAAGCGTGTAGTAGAATTATCTACCGCGAACGCCGCGACGCCTGCCCAGCGTAACTAAAAGAGCACTCATCGGAGTACAGTTACGACTAGTTATAGAAGACTACCTCGTGGTGATGATAACAATTTTGTATATTTTATTACGATTTTACGTAATTTTTCTACGAATTTCTTTTAAAATTTAGATACGTTTTCTAAACGTCACTTAGTTCGCAGATCCTAGGTCACAACTATTCATTAGTTCACATCGTTTCATCAAGTTGTCTTAATCACACTATCGTCTAACTAGACAAACGTTATAAAACATCAGTAGTCGGGCTAGATTTTTATCACCTCATTTCAGAAGCACAACACTCTTACAATCTCTTTGTTCGGATTGAGGTTCAAGAACGCGGCTCCAGCGCCAATTGAAGGCTGCTGTCATTGTCACCAATGTGATGACGTCATAAGGGGAGATCTGTGTAATGTCCTTTCCCTCCGAACGTGTTTTGGTATTTCGACTTAAATTCAAATTCATGGGCTGACTAAGGCATGGGCGTACCCAGCTTATGGGTGCAATATATTGTAGAACATGCAATTTCAGGGGGCAGGGGAGGGCAGCTCCCCCACCCCTGGGTACGCCCATGAACCTGGCCCTGGTAATAGTTTTGAAAAGTTTGAAGGTCGCAGGGTTACATACTCGATTAAGAATAGTATTTGATATAAGATCAGCAAATAGACAATGAGTGATGCGCATTGGTTACGTGCGACTTGTATCATATTTGATATACAATATCTGATGATAGCTGCACATACACTCCGCAATATTTTTATTTCAAATTGAGGCACTCGAACTTCTAATCTAATTGATCCTAATTTGCTATAGAAATATAAATAATACATGTAGTGTAGGGAGAGCGGATGAGAGGATAATGGTTATTTTTCGCGTCGCATGGTTTGCTCTTAACATAAAAGAACTATTAAATGTATTGAAAATAAGATAATTATTTTTGGGACATCGCCCTACATTATATAAGCATGTCCTCATAAAAAAAAAAAATGTATATAAATATAATGAAATTAAAATTGACTTGGGACTGTCTCAACTTATTTTTATCTTTTTAAATTTTATTTACTTCTGTGTAACTACTCATTTTAAATTTCACTGTTTTTTGACGAATGTACATATAATATAGTCATATGATTATAGGTAAAGGCGATGAAAACAAAGTGAGTTCGTGTTTGGTTCCGTAGGTCAAAATTTCTTTTTGTGTTTCATCCAAATATGTTTTTTAAGAATCGATTAAGGACGTTAATGCGATGTTGTACGGCGATAGCGTATAAACACAGGAGTCTAGCTTGTTCAAATAAATGATTTTAAAAGAATTTGACGTGACGTACAGCTTAAGTACCAAAATTGCTATAACAATGAAGGAGTGATGAAATTTGCACCCCAGAGAAAGGTCATCAGAATCATCAACGACAGTTAAATCAACACGCATAACGAGAGCGCATGTTCTGCGTTCTAATTATTAAGTGTTTTCTCCACTTGAGAAGACTCGTGCCATAAAAAGTGCTTTCATGTGGATTCAAATCAAATCAAATCGAAAATATCTCTATTTCTTAAGTAATAGAATTACACTTGAAATACGTCATTATTGTATTCTGTTGGCATTAAAATTACAACCCAAATACCGGTTGTATAAGTAAGTATGTAATATATTTAATATTTACTAATTAAAAATATACGAGGAACATGATCTTTTCTGAGCCTAATGCACAAAATAAGTAGGACCAGAAGGTTCACTCCACTTAAAGCGCGCCAAACGATGACGCACGTGCGTCGACGGCCAAACAAAGGATTCCCAAACCATCCCAAACGTGTCAGTTGGGACTGGCGCACGCGAGAGACAGTAGTAATACTACTTTTTTAAAATCTAAAACAAAATGACTGCAATTAAACAGCGCTATTATAATTTCTGAGTATTGGGATACCTAAGTACCTTTGAAGTAGTGAATTTGCTTTTTTTTTTACCCGTTTACATAGAAAGGTAATAATAAAAAAAAAACACTAAATTGAATTTTTTTTATTATATAGTTAGTTAAACATTGTTCCTTCAAATACTATCGCTGCACCCAAATTGAATGTAAGACTTTATTCGTATAGAATAGGCAATGTAATAATATTATAATCTGCGCTCCACTGTGTATGTTAAAATAATGAATTAAGAAACTTACTTTGGATGTAAGAGATACCAAATCTTGAAAATAGTGTCTGAGTTTGATATATTTTTAAGAAGCATCTCTTATTAATATAAAATATTCCGAAAGCACTATTTTTATATGAAATACTCTTTTGGGGTCGAAAATGCTTATTTTATGAATTTTCCCAACTTCACCCGCGTATTAGCAAGTAATAAAAGAATAATAATTAATGTTCTGATTTTTCCGACGAACTTTATGTTTGAAGTGTATTCGACGAGAAAAATTAAATGATAAACCCTCGCTCCATTGTCGTGTATGCAAATATGATTTTAATACTAACTCTATTTTAACATTGTTAGAAAACAACAAAAAATATTGTTCCAAAAGTCCTATTACCAATGTAAAATACTAAAGTAATCATAGGTGTTTTGGAACAGAGTTTTCTCATGGGTAATTGTATAAATTAAATTTTTATTTAAATGATGATTCTTAACAATCTTTGTACCATTTGTTCAATTAATACAGGGCTAATTCTGCAATTCTTTAAAGTAAATTATATAAATTCTAAAATTTTAAAAGATCTCTTAATATAAGCCCGTCCTTTTCTATACCTTGTATTTGTTCTCCAGTGGTCTATTGTAAGAAACTTTATTTAGGAATGAGAATTTATTATTCCCTAAAATACGATATAACGATAACAATATAAAATAAAATATAATAATCGCTACAATGCGTTGAAAGTTCTTTTCTATCATGAAGATGTATTATACAATAATTCAAAATGCCTACTTTATCCATATTGATTAATTTTCTTGCCATAAATAATTTTATCGTCCTATAAATATTTTAGAACCATTATTTTTTTATTGATAAAGTTATTTATATATTACGTTAATTGAAAAAAAAACACATATTAAAATATAATTCTATAAAAGTCGGAATCTCCAACCCTAAGCGCTCGGCCGAGAGCAGGTAATTAAAATCGAGTACATGCAGGAGCGGACCTTCTGAATATATTTATTTTGTGCGCAATGGTTCCTGTTGTCTATTTGTCTATCGGATTTCTTGCGTTACAAAAAACAAAAAATAAAACAACACAACTATTACATCGTAAAGCGGTGATTTACAAAACGGACTTATGAAATATTCACCCGCCCAAACTTTATAAACAATAGACAACAGTGCACCGTTTCGTCGCCGAACAAAGCCGCGGGGGGCGCGGAGGGGGGGGGCGTCCGGCGAACATCTTTAAAATGGGGTTATAATTATTTTACGGGCCGTTTCGTGGAAGAGTCTTTAGCCGGGACAATGGATGCGGTTTTTATTATTAGTGTAACTTTTTATAGGCGCACCGTTACGTTATTGTGACGGCGCGCCGCGGCCCGGACAATCGCCCGGCGACACCGGCGACAACGACAACAATACTGTACACTGTGAGGAGCTTTCTATAGGAAACACGGAAGATGTTACAAACACAGTAGTACCTTTTGTTTGGAAAGGTATATAATTATGTATCATAAAATTATGATTTAATATTTCTTTTTAAGCGGTTTGCTGAGGCAAATTATTATGACGCCTATACATGATGTTAAAACACAAGCATTTAATGATCTATGTACGGAATAACTTTCAAAGGATTGCAACTTGGATCATAGTAAATGATGACACTGCGATAACGGTTCAATATTTATTTTAATTTAAAGGAAAGTGTTGTAATTCCAATGATATTTTGAACTAAGTCATTATCATGTTAATAAATATACTTAATATTTTTTAAATAAATCAATAATATAATGTGCACAGGTAATACATACAATAATGATATTGTATTTATTACCTTAGAGGTATAATTTTCGAATTTTGATAGAATTTTGGGAATTCGAAAGTTCCATTTTGAGCACAGATCACTGAGGTATTCCAAATTAAAGTATTCTTTGCCAACAATACCATTCGCTAACAGAGAAAGAAAGCAACGCGAGGAAAAACACATACTTCTAGGATATTAGGTAAAAATTACTTCTTTTGTGTGTAAAAAATTTGGTTGCCTGTAAAGTCGGTATACGGGCGAAAGTTTTACGTGACAACGACTTTGAATGGTAAAATCATTTTAATGTGAATATTCATTCGTATAGTAGGAAGAAGGATGAAATAATAGTAACAATTTAAAACATTTATTTATACAAAGAATTATATTTAAAACATTAATTTATACAAAGAATCTCGCACTGAATTTCATATTAACAAAATTTTATTTTTACCTTTACACATACATACGTATTTATATACAAATATACATACAATAACTTGCAATACATTTGCAAGCTATGCACTAATTCTCTAGTGCTGCGCGCGCGGCAGACCGATCATAGTTGAGTGGGAGAGAGACGCAAGGCATTCGGCGGGCCTCTCTCTCGTTCGGTGACTCATCGTTACGTTACCGAGCGTTACACTTTTTCATAAGTGACTCCCAGCCGCAACCTAATTTAAGACGTTGTCACGTCAACAGATTCATATTCGATTCCAATAACTACGAATCGTGCTGCATGTGCATCGGCTGTATTACCTCTGATTGCCCCATATCGGGGCAAGGTCGTGAAGTTACACATTACGCACATACATTACAAATTATTCATAATGTTTATCTATAGAATTTTAAACATGCCAAACCGACGAGTCTCGATGAAACGATTGGTGGATATCAGTGAAGTAAGAGAGATACGCAAAAATCTTATACGTATGGAAATACGGGGTCTCTATTTATTCTTTTGGAAAACAGGCCTGAGTTTGTATTGTAGCGTGTCAGTCTATTTGTCACAATAGGTTTTCTGCTTAATTACATGGTAAGTTATAATAAAACATATAATGTAGGAAATAATACAAATAAAGCTGAAATAGTTTTCTATTTCATTTCGCAGATAAATAAGGTAAAATCAGTATTGATATTATTTTTGTTTTCATTTTATTGAGTGGTATATCACATGAAAACTTACGAAGGTACAAAAATATTTATGAATTTAAACTTACAGAAAGTTTTCACCTAAGTATCTATATTAATTGAAATATTTAAAAAAAATGTAGAAATAAAAAGTATTCGGTTGTGTTATTGTGTTTTCCTATTCGGTAAAGCACATAGGTTAGTTACCAAATGCAGTATATTTATTATCATATTATAAGGTTTTTATATAATTGTTAAAAAAAGAAATAACATGTTCATAACAAATCTTAATTTTACACATATGTAAATATACAAATTGTGTGCCAATGTCTTCTACAGCAAAAGAAAGACAATTTCACTAATTGCTTAATATTTATATCTAGGTACGTATCATGTGGCATTTAAGTTTTAACACAATCTTTTTGCATAGTATTACACTAAATACACTGAAAACTGCTAATAACATATTTATAGACAAGCATATTTTTATTTTCGTTATTCAATTTATGGCTTGTTTGATGCCATTTCCATTCATCACTTTGCATGACAAAAACTTTGTTAGAAATAAATCATGTACTATAAAAGTTTATTTAATTATAAAGTGTTGATAATGGTAGGAAATTTATCAAATACCGGGGAATACTAGACACATATTGTTTTAAAGATAATGATTGCATCTTCAAAAATACTTCATACGCTACGAGTTTCTAATGTCGGTGAAATTGTGTAGATGGCGCTGTTGGTTTTGTTTGAACAAAATATAATCGCTAAGGCATTCCGTCAATACGGGCAAATACAGATCAGGCACGTACACCGAGAGTTTTGTACAGAAGTACGGAATAAATGAAATCATGCAGAAAGTAGACGAAGAAGAATCTTCTTCTATTTTACTCATGACTTTAAAAATAGAATTAACGTACCTACTGCTCATGACAAACACCTACACATTGTAATTGTAGAGGTCTTGTAATTCAGTATAGGTGTCTATCTGATGATGACAATGGGCTCTCCTTGACTCATTTTAGTGGAAAATGTATTAATTTTCCAACGATTGCTTCAAATTTTGTGGATTTTGATGTATTTTGTGATTATTGTAGAATATATTCTGATTATAGGTTGATTCATTTTTTATTTCAACAGTTTGGTTCAATTTTTATCAATCCATTATTTACAATACACATTTCATTACAAGTCATCCACTTTTACATTTTTGTATCCTATGTATAGATTTAGAAATTCCTATGTATAGATATAGATTTAGAGAATAATATTTAGAAATAGGGAATGAAAAGGAACGAGACTGAATCAAACTGGAGGAAATGAGAAGAAATGGACATAAACAGAATCGAATAAAATGAAAACTGAATTAAATTGAACGAAATTTTTTTCAAAGACCATTCGTACTGGTCGAAATCTACCAACGATTATCTCCTCGGTAATCCCTCATCCATCATATCGCGTATACTCACTCAAAAATGACTTTTCAACATTTTCCCAGCGAAAACGAGGAGTGGCCGATTTATATTATGTACATTTTATAAGATTGCCTATAAATATAATATAACATAAAAGATACAGTCCCATGAGGGGATTTTTTGGCACTAAGGAATTAAACGGTCCTATTTTATCAGATGAATGGTTAGCTGACTAAATATAAAAAAAATATGATGATAATTAATTCATAATTTCTATGAAATACGATATAATATTATCTAAAGTATAAGTTACTGTACAAATAAATATAAATTGAAATAATTTACTAAGATGTATTTAATCTTACACGAGTGCGTATTAAATGGAGTTTTGTTAGAAAGATGCATTTTCTTCAAAGTTGTCATTTTGATAATGACAAGTAGTAACTGCGTATCGTCAGCAATGTATCCGCTATTATCTATAAAGTTTCTCCTCTTCAACGTGTCTTTTGTATCCTGAATAACACAACACAGCAGCAGCGTGTGCACAACAGCCTACAGTGCGTGTTCGTACTTTGCATTGGCAACACCAAGGAGATATCGGTGGCGTAGGGTTTCTATATTAAATTCATGTGCTATAGATTTTTGGATTTTATCGCAGTGGCACGAGTACGCGAGAGAGTACTTTATTCACTTGATATCACTTTTTTTTGCTATGAGCGCAGTGACACATCACTTTATATTTATGTGTTATTTGTCATAGCGTATTTGATATTATATTTGATAATATATTTCGATTAGGAGGTGTCGCACTTTTGCGCTCATATAAAAACAAGTGAAATTTTGTTTAAAAATTATGATTATTGATAAAAACTTAAGGTACAAAATAATAAAATGCAAAAAATTCATACGCGCCATCAGTCTGACAACTTCTTAGTATTTAGGATCAAAAAACTCCTTATGAACCCTCATAATACATACAATTTACATCAAAACCTTATAAATTTACATATATCTGTGAGGAATGGTGTTCTTTTTGGCTTCGAGTAAAATAAACACGCATTATCTGTAAATTATATATTATGACCTTTGTGAAATACGTGACAGGCACGCAAACACACGAGCGAATTTAACAAGTGCAAAAGAAGAAGGAACCAAGCGCAAGACATAAGGTTCGATAGTTGAATGTTTTGATATTGGATAATATAATATATAAAAATTTTATTGACAAATATATAGACGATAACTGTAATTTGGTCTAATTCGATTTTCTACAATTGTCTAGATATAGGTATCGATATATTTTTGATTTCAAACGAACCTTTGTACCAAAATACGCATAAAATCTGTTTAGAGGTGTATTTTGCGATATTGAAGGAGGTCTTTTTAATATTTATAAGAAGTTTATTAAAAGTATATAAGTACTCATTCTTTGGCGAATGCAGCCTGGAGGAGATTGTTCTTATGATTAAATATTTCTTAATAGTAATCCAATTTTGTTCTTGATATCCTTTAAATTATCTAACATATCAAAAAAATTATTCTCAATCTGCTTAAATTTCCTGAATGCTAACTAATAATTCTTAATAATTTTGATTAAACTTGACGATGTTACTATACAATAGTTATATACAGCTTAATTTTTCTGCCAACTTTATTATGAGATATATTCTACTCCTTGACGTTCAAATTGAGTGATTTTATACTAATCTGTTATCTAAAAATTAATGATTATCCGTAACGCAACCTAAAATAAGCGTACCCGCTTACGATAAAGAAGAAACAGTCAACAATATAATCAGCTGCAACTTGTGGTCGAGGACGGCGGTACGCGCACGGGGTAGCGATCCATTGCATGTGCGTGCAGCTGCGACGCGCTCGTGTGCGAGCGAGACCACACACATCGCTGCTGCGACGTGCGTATGTTCGAAAGGGATAACAGTAACGGTAGAGGTGGGGCGCAGGCTTCACACGCGCGGTTCGTATTGGTCAAAGATTCACCGCCCCCGGCCCTGCCCCCCGCGCGCTGAGGCTCGGCCGTCGCACCACCGAAACGGTCAGTCTATCGCACGTTGTCGACGTGAGATAATCGTTTTCTGTAGTTGTGCTCATTCAATGTTTTGTGCTGTAATTTAACTGTCATAAAATATTTTTTGGAAGTCGATGGTGTAATAGTATTAGAGAAAGTCTAATAGTATTCGAGATGTCGACCTTGAGCCACCATCCGTACGCGTTTTCCATGCATCCGGGTATGCTACCCGAATATCCGAGCACGCCACAGGCGCTGCCGGCTTCGCCCCAAGGCGAGGGGCACATCAAGCGACCTATGAACGCGTTTATGGTGTGGTCGCGGCTACAGCGTCGCCAGATCGCCAAGGACAACCCCAAGATGCACAATTCGGAGATCTCCAAGCGGCTCGGCGCCGAGTGGAAATTGCTCACCGAAATGCAGAAGCGGCCGTTCATCGACGAGGCGAAGCGGCTGCGCGCGCTGCACATGAAGGAGCACCCCGATTACAAGTACCGACCGCGGCGGAAGCCCAAGCCGCCCACCGCCGGCGGCGCGCCCGGCGCCGGTGCATTCCCTAGCTTCCCACTACCTTACTTCGCGGGCGCGGCGGGCGGCGTCGGCCCCCTGGACGCTCTGCCCTACCCGGCCGTGCCGCCCTACTTCCCGCACCAGCTCGACCACCTCTCGTTTTCTAAACTGATGGCTCCCGCCGAGAAGCTGCCGGTCGCGTCGTCGGCCGCCGCCGTGGTGTCGTCATTCTACTCGTCGCTGTACACGTCGCCCGCGGCCGCCCCCAAGCCGTTCGCAGCGCCGCTGTTCCCGCAATACGGCGGCGCGCCCGCCTCGCCGGCCTCGCCGCACGCGCCGCTCGCCGCGCACAGCCCGCACGACGATCAGCTGCGGCGGCCCGTCTCCGTCATATACTGAACGACGACGACGCTCCGGCCGACAGCACAGAGGTATCGTAACGAGTCGCGGCCGTCGGCGGCTGCGAGACGATGTGTAACGAACTGAGTTATTTAAAACTAGCTTTGTAACTGTAAAATGCGAGTGCAGTGCTACATATCACGCGGCTGGGAGGAGCGTGCGCGTAAGCACCTCCGAACGGAAGTCGCGACGCCGGGGCGCTGTCGTGGCCGTCGTCGAACACCCGTCGTGATGAACCAAACGATCCCGTTCTGATGAGAGCAGCTCCGAACCTTGGGAACGCAGGTGGTCCGGAGTAGGGTACTTGCGATGGACACCGGTCCCCCGATTGAACTGTGATTTTATTTTTGTTCGTAGGCCGTCGGAGATTGTCAAATTTTAGTTTCTCGAAGTGAGATTTGAACCAAAAAGAGATTATTTTTTGCTTGTACATACCTACGTCGATTTATTGAGTATTATTATAATTAGGTTAATGGATATTTGTTAACTTTAGAAATGTCAGAGGAACTGCATTGTTGAGTTTGATTGTTCTTTGCGTAATTTAATTTGATCGAATCGGCTGTAGCGCCGAGGGAGTAGTCTGTATTTCATCGTCGATTTATTTATTCCAGTCGAGTTTTGTAGATATTGTGAAGATTTGTAAAGTAGGTAATATTGACTTAGCGCTAGCGGCTAATGTATATAGAATAATCGATGTCAGTACCAACGATGTATTATAGTACCTACTCGAGGAGAAGTTTGTTAATGCCATAAAAATAAACAGTGAATTGTTTTTATTTACTTTTTACGTGTTTTCTTTACCCGATTTCATGCCTAACGTAGGTACGTATTTAGATGCTGGTTGATTTAAAACTCCAAAAGAGAAAAAATACTTTATCCCCGAAACAGTTTAATTTCTACACTTTAACACCATTAATGATTTGATTAAATTAGTAAAATTCAAAATTTTATTGAAACTACTTACAAACACTGCAAACGAAAATTTCTTAGTAAAATTTTTAGCTTAAAAAGGGTATCTACTTTTGACTTATTAAACATTATTGTAAATAAATTACAAACTACTAGGATTTATTTTTATTAATTTGGCGTCGAAGCGAATAACTCTTGACATTTTCCATCATTAGCTGTATGAAATACACTTATAACTAAACTGCGACGATGAAACTTATTTTTTTTAGATTTTTTTATACACCTACATAAAAAAACAATAAAAGAGGTCCGCGTTCACCTAACAAATACAGGCAAGGATTTCATGAATTTTTGCTAAGCAAGAAACAATGACAGGTAACTATGGCGACAGAAACTTTCATTGGAGCGCGCGGTAGGTATTCAGCCATTGTCGGCTTCGACGGAGGCCCATTCTATTTAACCCTTTCGCCGCATTGAGCTCAGAAACACAATTTCAATTTAATAATTACGGGAGCGCTTGACGAGTTTTTCATTCCGACCCTCTAATTGTTTAATTTCATTTCCTGCGCGTTTTCCGGGCGGGAAACACCCGGACCCTTTGCATTTTACATTAGGCGGGTTGATTTCGAGCTCCGGAGCGTTTCTCTATAATTGAACTGAATATAGTTTTTTTTTGTGCTGAATAATGGCGCCATCTTTTTTTTCGTTTTAATTACGTTGCTTGTATATTTAACTTGAATCACTATGTGGTGGATTAAACTATTTGCAATTTTTATTTTATATTGAATAGTTAATTAAATAAATATCATAGATAACCTATCGTGTATGAACATTTTGTAATGCACGTATGATAAACAGTTAAGTCATTTTTTAATGTATTTCTCATTGTTTTCATTTATTTTTAATATAAATAGGTAGCAAAAAACAACAAGTATTATTTTAATATTCACGACATACATTACCATTGAAACTTCAATGTTATGCGTAATGTCTATGCTAATACGACAGCTTTATATTAAATTATAAATAGCAACGTGAAGACGGATAGGTTTTGTTATTATACCGGCTACAATTAAATTTTATATTCGATTAATTGCTTTAATTGTGAAAAAAAAACTTTAGGAACAATAATCTGCAGTAGCAATTTTAGTATTATAAAGAGAGTTGATTCATGAAAGCCTAAATTTAAAACGAATAGGTCTTTTTTATTTAGCACATAAAGAAACACTTGTTAAAAATTACCGGCGCTTCGGAAAATGAATAATTTGATTTAATCTCTATTATAAAGCACAGAAATACGTTGTCCATAGTTTTAAATACTTTGACAACACACGTAACGGCCCACTGTTCGGCCAAAGTCTTTTCTAGGTAAAGGAAGTCAGGTTGTAATCCCCACGCTGGGCCAATGCTTGTTGGAAACTCAAGTGCCGCGGCAGATCTAGGCATTATTTTACGGAGTGCAGGTTTGAGATTAATGTTTTCTTTCACCGTTAAAGCGAACGATAATTTTCACTCTACAAATATGTTGAAAAGACTCATGTATTGCATTATCAGCATTCTAAGCCGCATGTCTCGCGTCTATAGACTTGCTGATATTGCATCATTCGTATATAAAATTTTCACACAAATTGGAAACGAACTACATGCTGACGGACAGTTATCAAATCTATTTTTTATTATAGAACTGAATCATCAATACACGAGACGAATTCACGCCGAAAGACTATTTATTTTTCTTTTTACGTTCGAGTAGCGCTGTAGGCATGACAAAAACTTAGGTCATGAAAAACTTCACAACAAACACTAACCGGCGTCTTATGATTCACAATGAAGGCTTTGATTCGGCGAATAAAAAATACAAACTCTTTCGTTGCGCCGGCTCATTATCGGCCTTTTTGAATAGCACAATGCACCGAGCACACGACCATTAATAATGCACCTCATTGTAAAATGGATAGTGCTCTTGGGTTCATTAAAAGGAATTTACTAACTGCTACCCGTTCTCGCCTAACTAACTATTTAAGTAACAGTTTGACTTTAATTAAACCCGACAACGGCATTGTGCGCGCACAGCGCATGCGTACACATACATTCATTTATCATTTTCGAGACTTTGAACTATTGAAGCAAAAAATTCTTAATCATGACCTCGGGAAATACGTTGTTGCATTTGAAGCTTTTACACTGTACGAAAATATTGTATTATTGAAGTGCGTACAGACAGACGGAATAATTATCCTTTTTTAGTGAGTCGATAGACTTGCGCTTTGAAAGGGTTAAGAAACCAACTTTTGTGCAATACTGTGTATGTTGCAATTGTTCATTTTTCTAAATGACTTTGTTGAAAAAGATTATACGGTTTTGCATGGAAATATATTTATATTTGTGGCTATAATTAATTTTTTTATATAATTATTTAGAGAGTAATTAATACATTTAGTCACTTTATACCAAGTTTTTATTAACTTCGGGTTTCTATTATCTGTCTTTCTATTCGATTGTTTCGTACAAACTTTGCGATCGATTTTATATTTACATCCAAATGTGCTAGACTTTTGAAACTTTAAAATAAACATGTAGCACACAACTGGATGAAAATACTATATCAAGACGCTATCGTGTCAGTAAAATTTTGTAACAGATAATAGTTATTTAAATCAAAAAAAAAAAACTGATATACCACGTTGTTCAAACGGACTAACAAGTTTAAAATAATTTTTCCTAATCCTGCGTAGATTGTTAATTCCTCATAGTTAGTCCTGCAATTTAAGACGATAATGGAATTACGCGATTGGCGAAAGGAGGATACATAAAGTAAAGTCATACAATAGTTTAATATAATATTGTGCATCAACAGTGAAGCAATATTGTTATCGAATCACATGGAAAATTCATGTATAAATTATCTATTGCATGCGTCACGCGTTTTTCGTTATAAATCTTACTAGTATTTTCACAGCTATTAAAATTTACAATCACAAATCCAGTTGATCTGAATGTGGTTGGGAATCTGCATGGTGCTAAGAGAAATCATTTTATACCTTTTAGTACGTCTTAAAATGTATATACAATTTACTTTCAATTAAATAATCTATACCGAGTTTGAGTGTCTGATTTGACCTGAACATTATTAGATGACTCAGGTGCAGTGAACATTTTAAATACATCTAAGTATTAAGTACATCATTTACAATTTCTATAAAGCGAATTTATATTATTATTAACAATTAGGAAGCTGCGGAAAACAACTGATTTTATGTATTGAAATTTAATTAGAGAAAGTTAAATTTCCTATTCATAAACAAAGTATTTAACTATAGGTGTATTTATCGAGCCTTGGTAGCTGAGTGATCAACGGATTGTTTTTTTATTTGAAAACTACCGGGTTCAAAAGGTCATCACACTGGTCACCGCATTGGTGACGATGGTCGTCAGAGGACCCCCACTCGTACTGCGTCAGCGCAGAGGACTTGGTTCAGCTTAGCTCCAACTTAAGAGAAAAAGATCGTGGAAGGATACCCTCATGCTTTTTTAGTTCTTTAGTACCCTATGTAACTAAGACACAAAGGAATAAGATAAAAAGTTTTTCGAAGCCTACATATTTACCTAATTCATATCCAGATAGATGTGTGACTTAATATTAGAGTTTCTGATGCTTATATTTTACATGCTATTGCTATGTATAACATAATGTAACTATATATTTCTACCGTGTTCACGAGATTTCTGCAAAAAGAAGTTGTATCCGTCATTCCCCTAAAGCGCAATACGATTGAAGTACAATTTTAATAAACTTATCATTTATTTTTTTATATTTTCATTTTGAACATTTTATTACAAAAGTAATTATTTTGTTATGTATTTTCATGTGCTTTCGCGTGGTCATTAAAAGATTATAATATATTTTATAACTCTTATCAAGTAAATAAGCTTTAAGACATTAAAAAATACATGTATAATGTATAAAATACTTAAATGCTTTAATTACTAATTAATGTTAATGATATTTTGTACATTTTAATGTACTTTACATAACCACACATTTAAGTATCAGTCCTTAAACGATCCTGCAACCGTTCAGGGTTATAATAAATTTATAATTTTAGTACTCGTACATTTGAATCTTTTTTTAACTTTCTGTTATGAAATTTGACAAAATTTCATAAATTGAGAATATACTGTTTTCAGTGTGATTTTAAAAATCGGATTTTCATCAGATCTTGACGTTTTAGAGTCATATGAATCTATTTTGACCATTTTCCGAGTGATATCTATATATTTGCAGGTGTGTGTAGTGTATATGTGTATGTGTGTGTGGGTGTAAACCTCTCATAAATTTAACGTATAATACAATTATATATTAATATGATATATTGAATTGCATTTTCTAAAATTATGGGGATCGTTTATTTACTGCCACGTTAAATTTTCTCGGGCACTTACACATTTTCAGATAATGACCATTTGACCATTCGCAGCATAATCAGGTTGTATTGGATGGTATTGGGCAAACCTTATGTTGTGTATACATTTTTGACTTTTAGTGTGAAAAAATTGTCCGGTATTCTTGGGTTTTGTTTGTTTTTTTTTTCTTGCATCGAGAAAAGGACTTCATTTAATAAATAAAACTGTCTACTGACTCGATTGTAAATATGTATAGAGAAACAGATTTAATACGAAAAAATTAATAATGGACAAGTGTGTTGAATTCGCAGGGAGAGGGTTCCGTATGATGAATATTTGGTCAACCATATTTTTTTTTAATTTGAACCGTTTGTAGTAACTAAAACAACTGCATATGCAAATTTTGTACGAACAATATTAATATATTTAACGTGTTATTTAAAAATTGTAGTTTTCTCAGGAGTTTTCCTGAAAGTGAAAAACTATTTTCTATTTTTTTTTTCAACATTTTTGAGCGTAACAGAATATGGCCAGAAAAGCATTATAGAAATGTATCTGTTAATATCTCGATGTTTGAAAATCTGTCAGAAAACAATAACTTATCTAATTTGAAAATTCAAATTTTTTTTAACGGGAATGAAAATGCTCATTTAAAGTTTGCTATAGCTCCTGTTGAATTGCCTGTAACGGCATTACAGTTTTAATTGTCACGCGTTTTTAGGCAAAATTCTATGATGGTGGCTCTGATTTTTTTAAGTACAACGACAGGTCTTGCGGTTTGTTGTCGATGATATCGATGACGCACATTGTGGATTTGCGACCGACAATATCTTAAAATATATCTGTTTGTCGGTAGTGTAATTGTACCTAACCTTTTTAATATTAGTTACGTGAGATAGATATAAGTGAGAGTATCAACGAACGGACAGACAAATGGACTTAACGAGTATTCGCGCGGTTTTTGTTCACCGGCCGGCCCGGCATTGTCTCCTCTGGAGTCGTCACAGAGGTCAAATTAGCTTTGGAGTTGTCGCGAAGCCATATCGGATTGTTGCTACACTTTACACCATGGTGTTTCTAGGAATTGTAAACAAAAAGCTAGGTTTTTTTTTGATGTTTTCATATGGTTTTTGTCAGAATAAATCTGCGTTATTGAATAAACAAAAAAAATGTCATTTTTTTGACATCGGATGAATATTGGCTAACATCTTAAATTACAAAAGGAGAATAAAGAAGTACAAATTAACTATGTGATATGGAGCAATCACAATGTAAGCTGATAGAAGGAACAACTCCTACTGTGCAATTTAGGTACTATTGTAGAATATATTTAGTTTACTTGAACATTTGTTCACTCATAATTATTCGTGCCAAGTATTATTATACATATGAGATACAGGTTAATCCTCTGAAGTCATTCGCGTGCGAGGCTCATTATTTTTTATCGGTTGTGATTTCTTTATTGTCGCATTTCTATGGATACCTATATAGCGTCAATATTTCAATATTTGCCTGTCACAACTGTTTTTCTCGAAGGCTAGTTAATTTATAAAACCGACACCTGAGTTATTATAGTCGACGGTCGTCCAAATACAGACCGTATTCGAATACACAGCAACATAAATTTCCTAAGAATTTAGAGGGCGTTAATTAAAGAGCAAAAAATGCAATATCGAAAAATTCATAGGTTCATAGATGAACGTTTTTTTTCTTAAATAGCTATTTTAAGATCGGATATGACTTTTTTTACAATAACGATGGAGTATGTACGCCTCACATATTTTTACTACAATTTTAATATTTTTAGGGTTCCGGTTAAAGTACTCTTATAGTTTTGCCATGTTCATCTGTCTGTCTGTCTGTCTGTCAATTTGTTAGTCTGTTTGTACACGGCTTAGCTTAGAGACTCTTAGTACTAGAAAGCTGTAATTTGGTATGAATATGTATATTAATCACTGAAACAAAATATTAGATTAAAGTTTTGAAAAAAAATATTTTGGGTACTTCCCTACAGTAAGTGGTATGAATTTTTTTCTCGTCTATTCCATGATGTGGGGTATCGCTCATTTGAAAACATTGGGGCTTGTATAACTATTTTTAAATCTAGGTATTCTTTTGCGACATATTAAACTTTAAGCGTTAATTTTTGTATGGTCAAGTGTCCTTACCTTATCAGGTAAATTTTTATTCTTTTATATGTGAAAAAGTTCATGATAGTAACATATATAACGAAGTTAAAAGGAAAACTATCACAGCTGAGTAGGGTTAACAAGTGCATGAGTAATAGCCGACCAAATTAAAAATTACACTTGATTACTTTTTTATAATGAAATTTCATACAAATTCCATTAAAAATGACTTAGAAGACGTTGGGTAATGGAATCTAATTAATGGTAATTAAGGAAATCCACTGCGCGCGGTCTGACACGTACTTGACCGGTTTTCCATTACATATCCGTTAGATACCCACTCGAGTAATAATTTTGTACATAATTTATCCAGAAATATAATATTTGTGAAACCAGTGATGCACCATTTTCCAAAAAAATCACAAAATCATCAAAGATGGCGTCGTAACCGTCAGCAATCAAAACAAGAAACAGCTTTGGTCTCATTTGATCGGATGTGTCGTCCATTCATCTCTCGAAGACATTTTGTTTCTTAACTACGAGAAAATACCAAAATTTTAATTTGAAAACTAATTGTACATTTAAGTTAAAGTTTTTTTAGTTATAAAGTATTTTAATTATATAGGTGGCTTGAAAAATCATAGCATATAAATCTATGAACACAATAACGATCTACATTTTTCATCAAATAAGAGAAGCTAAGATGCAGCCTAGTTTTTTTAGGTCTTCTAATTAAAAAAATAGAATAATTTTACATCGGTTACATTATTCTGAAATAGAACAATGAAAGTGAACGGGATTATATTGCTTTAACGTGTAAGAGTAAATAATAAAAGTGTAATATAATACATATTACACTGTTATACTAATCTAAACCTTTTCCGAGAAATAACTGCCCAGCAGCGAGGCTTTATATGGGTTGCGCAGAAACTGGTACATCAAGTGCGATGCACTTGCCCAGTTTTTTAGGGTTTCCAATTTAGAAGGACAAATGGAATCTTTATCTGATGAGATTTCGGATTTTGTGGATCGGTATGTGCTTATGTTACGTTAAAAATTAATTTTCCCGACTTAGTTATATACCTAAATAGAATATCGTTTAAACTAGAAACATATAATTATGTTTTTGGCACTACAAAGTACATTATTCTAAAAATCCTTTCAAGTGATGCATCTTGTTGTATTAAAAACTGCAATACTGCAATGTTAAGATTGAATACTTTAATTAATAGCATTGACTTCTGAACAGTTCGGTCCCTCATTTTTTAAACTTGATTTAAATAATCATAATTTGCAGTTACAAAAAATATTGGTAATTTGCTTTTCATTTAACAATACCTATTTCATAAATTATTATGCGCCAACTTATATTATGAGACTGTTATCTAAATTTGTTTTTTTTTCGTAATGAATTTTTAACAGCTCGTGCTGATTTATCTGTAACTCTTGATACAAAGTTCCTTATCACGCGTTTGACTAATGGAAGCTACACGAAAAATAATGTCCGACCGACACTTTTGACAAAAGAAAGAGAGAGATTGGGACAGGGGGGGGGGGACTAAACGTGTGATTATTACCAAAGGAGCAACTGCTCCTCTAGATTCGTTTATTGTTTTATAGGTTGTTTACAAGCGTATATCTGTGTGTTTAGGTATAATAGTGCTATATAGACGTACAGCGTACGAGTCAGCTGCATATTCGTAATGCAATTGAATGAACTGATTACGTCTACAATTTGTTTATATTTTTATAACACAAAAATGTTTATTATGATAACTGTTAAATCAAAAACTAAAAAAATATATTAAATACATTTTTAATGCCGTTCCTTCATTATGCTTGTTATTATAACACGTAATATTAAGGTGTCTCACAAATAATATCGGTTTTTAATGTTCACTCTATTTATTAAATAATCATACAGAGATAAAACCCTAATATTCAAAGTATAGTGAATTTTTTTTCTATGGCCTTAACCCAACGTTAAGCAAGCTCCCTGAGACCTTGGTAAAACCATTCCATGGGTCAAGATGAAAAGAAATCCTGCAGTACATTTTCGACATCTCCTTTGCATTATTTTTTTTCCACAAAAGAATATCTCTATGGATCTGAATAAATAGCAGTTTGACGACGTAAGGTCTAGGGCAAATCCAGCCTTCGAGTCAGAGAGGTCACACAGTCGAGATTCAGCCAGAACGGTCTCCAATTTGATCACAGCAGTAAAAGGTCAAGTCTAAGCAGGGCAAGGAGGCGTTTCATATTTCTATCGAACGTTTCGCTTGAATTCCGGTTAATTCGACAATTTTATACGTCTTACCCACTAACATAACTGAATACTCTCTCTCACTTATCAAGACACAAAAAACTCCTTCATCCTACAATATAAAACGGAAATACAGCATAAAAAAATAATAAAATAAAAGATGTATTGCATAGTTTATCCAAATAACTTCCAACATACACCCACGTACACTTCACTAAGACTCATGCAAAACGAAGACACAGATATAATTACACACAACACATCCCACTTGCATTTTCATCTATTCTTATATCGAAGAAAAAAAAGTCATGTACTTATATTTAACAATAAATATTCTTGACAATTAAGTAATATAATCTATGATATGGAGAGGCATGGTCTTCAGGCGCAAGTATTTTATTGTTATAAGCAGACCATCATAGTTTTATTTTAATAAAACGTCTTTTTTACCTTATAAATATTTTTGTTTTTTTATTTCTGATGATTTTAAATTTCGATGTATGGTGTCTTTAGAAGGTCTAAGGGAGTCCGATCATCGACGAGGGTTGGTAGTAGGTTGGTTTTCCGCTGCTTCCTTTGTAGCGTCAATATCCCATAGGTAGCGGGGAAGATCTACCAGCGTCAAAACTCTACTACTAAAATGGTTTAACCGAGGCTGTGCTGTTCGTTCATTGACTGTACGTTCTTCCTTCCTACTAACTACGTTCTTCGTTCCTTCGATTTAAGATACTTCTTTCACGTCTTAACAATGCACGAAGTTAAAATTTTACACATTCCATAAGTTTTATTATGAAAACGTCTTGCCCCGTCAATTAAAAACAGGCAGCATCATTAAAAGAAAGTATAACAATTGTACGCGTCATAAAAGTAGACACTCATCGTACCTACCGAGTTATGACATGTATCAAAAGGGAGCGTATTAAGTTTAGTTATTGAAAACCAACATTACTCATGAGACACTTTCGGTACAAAATGAAAAGAACTTCGTTTTTACCAGGTGTCCCAGGTCATGTTTTTTCATATTTTTTATTTAATTTAATTGAAACCTTTGATTATTTAATAAGTACTTATAGAATATATTGGTGAGTCCACATATTGAAACAATTGTGTATTATAACTCGTATAATATAATTTTTGTTTCAGTCAATGATTTTGTTGATAAGTTTCTTGTTTTTGCTTTAATTTCAAACATATTGAAATACTTTATTAGGCATTTTAAGTGTTAATTGTTAACAGTTTACAATAGACTTAAGATAAATCTGTTTCAGAGTCTCAATTTCCCTGTCGGTTGACGATCGAATTTCACGTATGAGATGGGCGTTAAATTGAAACTTTTTTTTTTATTTTTCGCTGGAAAGCATTTACCTCATTTCCTGGACTATTTTCTTTATTTATTTATTTTTTTTAATAACATTTTAGCATTCGTTACACATCCCGAATAATATGACACACCGATCATATAATTCGAATATACAGTCAGAATACAATCTTTTCTTGCTTCAGAATTTTCAATTACCCAATCGAGTGGAGGAACGGTCCGCGCTCCGCGTACGTTCGGCGGGTATCGAACCCGCGCCGGATAAATAACGCGGCCCGGGCTCATTGTGATTCTGTCGCCATACAATATTTTTCTCCCGACAATCGACTTAAGGAGGAAAAATTGGGAGAACGTACGCGAGCTTAGTCCCTTTATTGGGTTTACGCTATTTGAATATAAGAAGTAGCGTGCGACGTACACCGTACGCGGCGTACGCGCTCGAAGCGGCGTCGGCGGCGGCGCAGCGCGGGCCGGGTAAGGAACAAGCCGGTAGGACTAATTTTTGTATTTTATTTCATTGAATTAATGAAGTACAGTATTCGTCGTCTGTCGCTCACTAGTTCTTCGGCCTGTGTTTCGGCGGTTCCGTTTGCGAATTGCGAACTTTTTCATTAGCGTCATTTTAGGCTTCAGTAAATAATCATGCCACTTAAAAGTTAAAATGGCGTTTCAAACACTCAATTTGATATTAAAAAAGTTTTATATTTTTATTCAGATATTTAATTTGAAATGAAAAATGCTTTATACATTTACTTGTGTAACTTTTGTCGGCCCTTCACAGTTAAAACATGTCACTCGATTCACAAATATACACAATCGTACGTATTAATCATAATTTCATTTGTTCAGATCGTATTTCATTCGGGACTGCCATAAATTCATGAGACGACTAGTACATGAAAGTTGTGATGCAATGCTAGCAAAAAGATTTATTCCATCAGTTTATTGACATTTCAAACTCGGGTAGATAACAAGTTTGAAAGCGGGAAATCGGCAAGGTTTGTTCATATTTTCTGGAATATCGTCACGGTAACAATACTGTAGCCTGCGTTATATAGAGACGAAATTAACAGCTTCATGAGTCGATAAAAAATAATATTGTATTCATGAGGTGACCCCAAATAATTTGCAACGATTAAACTGTCGCCAATCGCATTACGCGCGCTGCATCTGAATTGATTTCAATATCATTGTGTATTTGTTTCATTATCATAATAAAAATATTGGCGAATAGTGCCGTTAGAAGTCGTGATACTAAAGTGATTATTACCCAACTGACGTTATGGTCGAAATTCGATTACATTTGAAACGTAACGTTCAAGTTCTCGCCGTCCCTAAAATGTACATTATCACGTACACGATACGGTTTTATTTTGTCTGAACAAGAAAAAACAGTACGGGTGGCGACCTTATAAAGCACGAACGAATACATTAATTTGTAGCGCAGGCTTTGTGCCATAGTTTCTATTATCGCAGTCGACGTTAATTGTTAAAGTTGTGAGCGGTTCGACAGCAACACGCCGGGTTAATGCGCCTCTATGGGGTTTTAATGGTTGTTTAGGCCTTTTTGGGACGACGGGGACATCGGTTTCTGGCGAGATCGGACCATTGTTCGGTAAAGCCTGTGAGTGCGGTTTTGATGGCTGGCTCGCATCGCGTTTAATAGCCGCCAGGGATATAAAACTAATTAGAAGTATTCATATTTATAGTGATTTTTGTCTACTTATTCATATCATTATAATTGTTTGTCGTGTCAAGTGTCCATCTCTTATTGCATATTAAAGTGCTCGAATTTACTCCGTCCACGCCGGCTGGGAATGGTATGGGGACGGATAATGATCGTTGTCACCAATGCGGGGACAACTGCCAGAGACTATTGCGTCTGTGGTAATTGTCTTGTCCTGAATTATAGACTTGCTAAAAACCATTTTGAAACACGTAACTATACGTTCGTCTGCATTGTGTCAAACGGAGATTCATAAATTCTTATTTTAAGAGCGTATTAATTTTATATGTATGTTAAAAAAATGCACAAATGGACGTGGGCTTTCCCTCGATATTTTCACGACGGCGGTCCAGGGGGCGCAGCGATCGTAAAGAACGGTGGCCCACGCCCTTTATCAGGTCGTCAGTCTACCCGGCGAAGGATCATCCGGCGTGATGTCGGATTCTGATAGCTTGTCGAGGATCTCGCTTCTCCAGTATCAGCGTTGTACCCTGTGCACCGTAATATAAATATGTACAACGATTTTGTAAGCTGCGTTAATCGGTCAGTTTATTTCTCAAATTCTCGTTTCCGATTTAATCTTATAGAGAAATCTCATACGAGCTTAGCACTTTTTAACGCATGAACGTGAGATAGTGCCGTCCGTTCACCACGAGAGGCCAAGACAAGTCAAAGCCGCAAGTTTGACCGTTGTTGCTGTTGTAGGTATCGAGGTTCTGTCTCCACAAACTTTCTTTACTTCAGACGGAGAGGCTTGAACCCGAGCTGGACCTGACCTGAGAGGGTGGTAACGCCGTTATTACTGATATCATGATTTTGTTACTCTAGAAAAATTGGATTATACAAGTTAACATTTTTGTTTATAAGTTTATTTTCTTGTTTGTGTTTTAAAGTTTTGAAGTCACTCCGCCACTTTATGCTTTTTGAAGGCTTCTTTGAGGCATTTCCAAAAGGTAAAAGAGCATGTAAGTCATCAAAAAGTCGTCAAAGGGCGATGAACACCAAAGAAGAACCGGTGTTTTGCTGGCCCTTTGGAAGATAAAGGAATAAATGCAATGAGATTTGGTAATCTGATAATGTAGTATTTTCAGATCCATACACTGTAAACAAATCATGCCTATTTGGTTGTGGGTTTACTCCCCACATCGGTAGGAAAAAAATACGTTAAATGCGCAACTGGAATACAATTATGAATTTTTGAGAACTGTCGGACGTTATGTGTAAATATTGACGTTACACTTTTGAAGTCCATTGCCAGTTTTAAACTGATTTAAAAATACGCTTTCATCACAGTATACAAAAATAAAAAACGCCGACAGAAACATAATAATTTCTTAAATTTCCAGCTATGTATTTATGATTTTCATACCTTTTAGTCGCGCACGGCGCCGACCGTCGCGGCCGCCCCGCGCGGGCCGCCGCGCGCTGTACGTGTCCCCGCGAATGTTCCGTATAAATGTCAGTTTCCGTGTCTCGTGCAATTTATCTTTTCAACAATAATAATTTTTACATCCCCCTCCCGCCGCCGGCGCGGCCCGCCCGGCCTGATGATTAATGATGGATGGATTCCTGAATAATTACCGAGACTTTTAATATTCAAGTGATTCCTTCTAATGATTTACGAGAGAACCGATTTTGAGCTCTGTATATATACAAAATAAAGGTTAATTTCACTCGCGTAATTTTAATCAGTTGCATTCGAAATCAGATAACAATGACGTATACGTCCTAACAGCTAAGAATACAATATGGACACAAAACTAATGACAAAGAAGGTCGAAAATATAATAGCCCTCCAGCAATTGAACAGTGGAACAACAAAATTGGCACTGAATGCAAATCCCGTCTCGAGTGGAGGGAGCATCGAGCGTTATTAATTTGTTATAATTATGCCGCGATTTGCTCGCATGTGGCATTTTTATTGCGAATTACGTACGATCATTAATTTCGGTGGATTTTTTTCCCTGTGGCGCTCTCCCCTCCATCTACGAGTGTTAATGGTTTTCGAGTGGTTGCGGTATTAAAAAAAAAAGCTAATTACAAACAGAATAATAACTTTTTGTCCTCTGATATTACTATCCGGAACACTTGTATTGTTGCCGTTGTCCGTGGCCAGTGCTACTACCGGTTCCATAGCTTCGCCTCCGTCATTGTTGCATCGAAATGTCTTATGATCAGTGGATGCTGAGGTTGTTTATCTTTTATTTAAGCGTATGCGCACGACCTTTCGCTCGTGGTTCTGATTCCGATTCCGGTTGCGCTTTTGATTCTAATCCCAGTTTCACACTCGATTTCGATCCATTCCATTTACGATTCTTCTGCCTGTGACGGTTCCAGCTTGGACAAAAACCGATACAAAAACTGCTGCCACAAAATAAAATATAGGCTATACTATTTGGGGATAATGTAGCGTGTATGAGTGAAAAAAGCGGTTTCAAATATTCTGCGGCGTGTTTATAAAAATATTTTTGAACTGTTCTACGTAGTAAACGTAACTACGCCGTTACACTCTGCTCGGTCATGCTGAATCAGAAAACTAGAAGATTTATATCGCAATTATAATTACATACACGGGTCGTAACTTATTTTACTTCATGAATATAGAAGTGAACAAAAATAATTTTAATTTAAAATAAAATTTTCGCCTTGTACCTGCTTCGCCAAATTAATGCACATCGGCGTTTGGCATTTTAAATGATTACTTATATTTATTTTAACATGGTTATCGTTAAAAAAATGTATATACAATTTTATGCTTAACTAATGTAAATTTTTATTTTTAAATGCCCTTTCCACTCCTGCATTACGAGTGGCTGGCGCATACGCTATGCAAATTGCATGTTTATTGGCGAGTTATGCATTTGTCATGGCGTGCAATAAAAGCGAGCTCGTATTCATACGATTCCATTGGTGGACAATAAGTTTTGGTTTTGTTCCGTTCGAAAGGGGATACTTTTAATAAACAAATGTTTATTTACGATTTGTGCACGGAGACAATAATTAAAAAAATTAATATTATTAAAAAAAACAAAACAAAATTAAATTAATTTTAATATCATTATACAAATATGTAACTTAGGCTATAGATTTCTAAATTTTAGCATGTGCAACTATATTAAGGTATATACACATAATAGGCTCGGGCATAAATACTAAAACGAAAATTTTAGGGTCAGGCTGCATTGCAAGGCTGGAAAATGCTTTGAGGAAGAAAATCTCCGAATGCATATTTTACGTTAGATTGTAATATTACGTAATTACAGGTACATACAAGAGACACGAGGACAACGCATGGCTACGAAACGGAAGATGCATATGAAATCGAACTGTTCGCCCTGTGCCTCGCGGCACGCCGCGTTGAGCTGCAGGTTTCGGACGTCATCACCGCGCTGGTGACGAGGGTCGTCAGCGGCAGCCGACCCGCGCCGGGCCAGGGTGGGGGACTTAACTCCAAGACCTTCGATGAAACAAAAAGATCCCTTAATCGTCGAGAGCAGTATGGAGCAATGCGAATCTACACTTATACGTCCATGAATAACTATGATATACCTTTTGCTGGGTTTTCGGTGTTGTGAATATTGAACAATTCGTAATTTGGACTTCCGTTCCGATATGAGTTCCCATCCCGGTGAAAGTCAACGAAAACTCTATGAATCTCTCCGTTGCCAGTATCTGTCGATTAGCGTGCACTTATGATCTTATCTGGTTAAAATTAGACCATTCCATTTATAGTCACATTACTGCGGGACTTGTACATTTTTTTGATCGATAAATATATTAGTAAGGAAAAAAATAACTATGAAATTGGATCAAAATGAAAACTTCTCTTGAAACTAGGTATAGTTTCAAGACAGATCACATTGTATTATCTAATTTGAAACGCTGCGGTGAACAAGCAGCAATTTTATAAGCAATTCAATTTATTAATGACGATCAGCCGCCTTGAAGTTTCTAAACAAGAAGTAAATATGCGTACATTTGTGGCCCTGCATGACGGGGGCAAAATAATTATTATATACATTGGGAATGCCATAATTTGATTTCTGTTCATACACTACGTGACGACCGGAACTAGACAAATGTCGCAGTTGCCGAATACGGAAAGGCTTTAATCTGAAACTATGGATATAAATAAGGAAATATGAATTTTACTTTTTCTTTCCGTTATAAGAAATCGTTGCACTTCTTGCATTCGACGTAAATTACAAAGAAACCGAGTTTTGTAAAAGCAAATCAATGAAACCATATTCATTTTTGAGTGCGATTTGTAATGAAAGAGAAAAAGTTTATTTATTTGCTATAAAATTGTAATCAAATACAAAAAAATGAGCACTATACTAATTTTTTTTAATAAACAAGGAAATATTGTGTTTTATATAATTGAAGTACAATCAATCTTTATTTAGAAAGTGTACCGAGGTTTTCAGTGAAAATTGCTGCTATTAACATAAAATATATCAATTTTTTTAATAGAGTAAATACAAAGGAAAACCAGTTTTGACATTACTGGAAAGAAATCAAAAGAGTGAGAATCCAGCGACGCCAAAGGCATTCCGATGACTAATTTTCCTACCCAGCGTAGTGAATACTACGTTATCGAGAGGACGATGTAGTAGACCTAATATTGAACTGCTCTCGATTTATGATAAATACATTTCATTGATAGAGTCTAGATGTAAGACTGTGTGTATCTTAAGATGACAATGAATCGATGTATTTTTAAATTTTTAGTATTTTGTAGTATAATTGATTTCTTTGAATTTTGTTCATTGCTTTGTCTTTGATTTATCACAACACACAACACGCACCTGTGAAAATTTGATTCATTCATATTTCATATCGTACATTGAATGAATAGACAAATTGAAGTCTTTTATACAGACTTAACTTTCCCTATATAAATATGATTTACCTCCGTTTTCGCCTTCCTCCATTAATTTGTTTTTTTTTTGTCTTTCCTTTTTTTGTCATTAATGCAGTATAACAACCCTATTCCTGTTTTACTGCATTGAGGTTTTGTTCACAGTACAATCATTACGAACGCTAAGCGAGCTGAAAGGTCTCCACGTATAGGCGGCGCCCGCGCTGCACCTAACGAGCGGGGACGAAATGTAAGAGGTAGTCAGTTTTGCGAAGTGGTTTTATTGATTAAGAAGTGGGTACATTTCGCTAGCGAAGAAGGTAATAAATCTGCATTGCTAGCCTATTTTTACGGCTACGCTTGCGCGGACCTGTCATATTGTCGATGGATGACTCTCTCGTTTTCATCTTTGAAATAATGTTAAGATTCTTCTCTAGGCCTTTCACCTTGTCGTTGGCTATTATTTATAACAAAACTGTCAGTCTCAAGACTACACGTAAGAAGTGAAAACTTCTTAGCTTCACTTGTAAACATTATTTTTGGGTTGTTAAGAAATATTTTTTTTTGTAAGTGTTTTATTATAGTAATGTGAAATATTTTTACATAAGTTCTTTTCGTTCCTTTAATATAAATGCGTCTGCATATAATTCTGACGATGTAAAGTGCTGTATTTATGTATGCACACACACACACATCTATGTATATGTATCTGAGCGTGATATCACGCGAGTTCAGTGCTTTTTCCCCATCCGAAAAGTGGCCAATGTGTCTAAAGAAATTATCACCTCAAATATCGTCTTGAGTGCGTTACACGTGCCCTAAAACAAGTATTTAGACATGTAAATATTACACATAAAAAAATCATAAATAAAAAAAAAAAATTACTGTATTTTATTCTGACGTAAAAATGAGTAAATCTGCATTTAGAAATGTGAGGAGTCTTCTTTTAATCACACTTAGACGAAGCAGTACATCAGTAATTATAAGAAGATTGTGGATGTAGGACTCTAAAGAGAGAGAAACGTATAGAAAAGTATGTGAGCTAAAGGGCCTCTTTCACCACTTTCTTTTAAATTTACTATAAACCGAAAATTACTTTTAAAAATAATTTTTCGTTCCATGTCTTCTTTTTGACGGGTTTCATCCCCATCAACCATCAAAAGGAGGACGTGGAAAGCAAATTTTATTTTAAAAGTGGCTGCTGAATTTCAGTTTAAAAAGAAATGGCGGAAGAAGCTTTTAGACAAGAGAAAACGCGAATGTGTTAGAACGCGGAAACTATGTGCGTGCGACTTTGCCATGGTGCTGATTCATAGTCGATTTCATCTCCCTACAACAAACGGCTCGCGCGCAACGACCGCGCGGCGAGCTCTCGAAGCGGCCCCATGGCGTATTATATCAAACGCATTGTGCTTCTTTGTGTCAGATCTGGTATCGGTAACAATGCTAATATTATATTATATTGTTGGCCTATTAAATGGATATTTCAGGAGCTCTCGGCTGCCCGCCGGAGCGGAGACGAGGGCATAGCTTTCCGGTTTAGAGTGGAGAGCCTTGTGGGTTCGATGTGTTTGTAATTTCTTGTTCGCGTTTGTGATGCGTAAATTTTTATTCGGCTGCGCTAGAGCATAAGTGCGTTTCCGACCTTTAAGATAATAGAATTATCAAAATATAGTTAAATAATAGACATTGTATGGAAGTCTCGAACATTACAAGAATTTGTGTCGAAACACTACTGAAGTCTATATGATACAGTCTTAAATGTGCGTTTATCTGTTTATAGGTAGTGTTAGAATCATATATTTTTTTAATTCAGAAATGGTAATTAATTAACAATTATGATTAATTCTTAAAGATATTATTAGTTTTCGTTGACGTCTTATGTATGACAAAAATTATTATTAAATTCCATTATACTTGTTGAAGTGTGGTAGTACCGTGCCATGTTCGAATTTTCTGTAACACGAAAATAAGCTCGACAGGTAATCTATAAGGTAAATCGGTAAAGACCATAAGCTATTGTATGGTGCGATTATTCTCACGTGATACAAACTAACAGCGGTGGGCTTCAAACTCTCATTTAAAATAATTAGCTACTAACTGTTAAAGTTAAAAACTAAACACGTCAAAACATGTTATTTCTACTTTACAATTGAAAGTTAACCGGTAACTTTAGAGTTAATGTTGGAGGAGCGTGGGGCTATGTTAACTTTCAAGTCCGCCATTTTGGCATTTGTGACATTGAAGGTATATACATAGTCGTATATTTTAGTTCTAGTCTGAATATTTTCTTAATAATTTATAGTAATAGGTAATATTTGAAGTTTTTCCTCGCAATCCATTTCGGAAACTTCCGATATCTATAAAATGAAGAAACATACATTAGGCGCTTATCGTAACTAAGAGCAATCTGTTCGTTAACATTCAACTTTAAACAAGTGATTTTTGAAGCAAAAGAATTTGACATTGTTGCTAAATGTTAAAGTGAATATTACGTTTAATAGTAAAAAAATCTAGAAATAGTATTTTCTAGAAAAATCCTCTGGGTTGCGAGTGTCGTAGACGGCGGTGACCACTTACTACTACCACCTACTACTGTCTGGTGGCTTGCATGGTCATTTACCACATGAAAATGCAATAAAAATAAATAGAAATAATATGTATTTATGAAAGAAAATGGAAAATAACAAAACATTCAATAATTGTATTTGAGGGTGTCAAGGTTTTGCTTCCGCATTATATTTCCGTGTGTTAAAACTTGTTAAGAATGCAATTATTGATTACTCATTTAGTTCGTTTTCATTCATCACCGTAGCATTGATCCGTACGCAGATGATGTGTTTTGCTATACGTTGTCATTTTATCACATTCGAAAATGGTATACATTTTTATATGAACTTATAGATAGAAAAATTATACTAGATATCACCGCAAGCGAAGTTTTTGAAGACGACTCTCAAGATTGACGAGTGAACTGAAAAAAAAGTTAGCGTCAAGCGTCATACATTTACGTCACAAGAAGGTGTAACGTCACAAGAAGGCGTATTTCATTAAATGTGAGCTGTATATTTATAAGATATAACAAAGCTTGTATTAAATTGTATTAACATTACAAATATTATAAAAGCACTTACTGGGATTTAAAATCCTAGGACTATTTCTGTGTATACAGTTTTATTAATATTCTTTATGAGGAACTGAATATTGCTGTGTGCAAATTTGTATCATCGTTTGAAATAAAGATCGGTAAGTATCAAGTAATATTCGCGAATAACCCGATACGCTTACTGAAGGAAAAGCATAAATAAAGGTATAAATTCAAAATATACAGAACCACTCTCGACACTGTATCTTTATGAATTTTCAAGAATATGTTGCCATACCCTTCAATAAAATTGTTACAAAATGTATACGTCGAATTAAAACCTCAAACGTCAAATTATTAAACCATCATCCAAGTTTTGCTCGTTTAAAACAAAATGCTTCTAGCTCTTATCCAGCTCACGTGGACTATGGAGATGTGAAAACTGTAAAGGCGAAGTCGTCTGTAGTCTTTTCTCCTCGCAGTTTTCTTCGGTCTGTACAACGACCGATGCGAATTCGAACGATTCTTGAACGTCAATTTTAATAACAATGACTCGAATTAGCATTTAGTTCCGGTCTACTTTAACAATGATGACGTACAAAAAGTTACACAAAACAATGGATCGTTCGAAGGACGTTCTGTTTGATGTTATACCAACTTTTTTTGTTGTCGAATATGTAGCGGAGTTTGCTTATCCATTGGATAAAATTTTTAAATGAATCGTTGACCAATGCTATATCATTCAGCCGGGAAAAATGTATCGATTGCATCATTAATAACTGGGCGACGGCAGAAACGGTTGACATTGTCAACAAAGTTCTATACATACCTAGTATTGGTATTCGCTAATATTTTAAAGACTGTATTGTGTTATCTGATTTTCTGTTCGATTTCATCGTTTATACAGTTTTGTAAAAAATCGAAGAACGCTGATTGATAATCAGTAATGTTGAGAAAAAAATTAACCACACTAACCATTTTTTTTTATTAATGTGACAATTCAACTTCATTAAACACGAGCAAATAAAGCCGTTCGGTACAACTAGAACTGCTAGTTGCATCAAATTAGTAGCTTTGCCCGCCATTTTGCTTGCATGATCGTAAAACATATTCATTGTTTATGCCGATTGGTTATCGGTAACCACAATGTTCAACAGAGTTCCGAGTTCAATATCGGTTCGGTATCGATATTGCGAGCAGCACCGGTATCAGGATCAAAACTGTTAGCGATATCGTCTTATAACAAAAATATTAGCGGAGTTACATGGTTTTCGGAATAAAAAAATGTGTTAGCATTATAAACTTTGACTTGTACATTATTCTAATGTAGAAGCTGCATTACTGTACAATTTCAGATAATTATATTCAGACGTTGAAGCGTGATTGAATAACAAACATCCAAACATAAAAGTGTTTACATTTATAATATTTATAGGATTCAACAAAAAGTTATGGTAAAATATAATAAAACATTATGAAGTTTATAAATTCCCGTGTATCATAATTGTCACGTAACTTTGTTCCTGGTATAAAACGCATGTTGGATTATAAAAGAATATTGATGACTTACAATTTAGCATCTCTAACAATTTGTATCGAATAAAATATTAATGTTAGATGTACAAATCTCTTGATACTATTAAATATATAACTTGATTGATTATACAATATCAGTATTTCGTGGAACTATATTCAAGATTCACCCTGTTAAAATTTATAACACAATTTTTCAAAGATACATATGGTTAATTAAAACTAGTTTAGTTAATTAAAACTAGGTTAGTTAAAACTACTAATTTATTTATTTGGTCCGAATAAATAAATTAGTAGTTTTAACTTTGTTCATGTTAGATTTTGCCATGGAAGTTAATTGTCTATAAAATGACCTTTTAGTTACAAGGTATTATAGTTTGGATTAAAGTTGGTCTTTATTAATCTTATTAATAGAGTATTTAAATAATCTTTTGATAATATCAAAGTGCGCAGAAAACTTAAGTTTATTGCCGCAATCTCGGGCTGACATACCCATGTTTATAATATTTTGCATAAGCAAGTCAGTAAGTTTAATGTAGTTATTAATGAGATTCTTACGACTGCAATGGTGCAATAGACGGTACAAGAGGCCCATGCAATACGTATCACGATCTGTGAATGCACGAGTTTCTTTGCTTTCATATATTGATTTGATTAAAGCAATAACTCAATGCAACATTAATGATAATTGCATCGAAATATACTATGACGAAATAAGCTTTATTAAGCTTGTGTTGTATTAGATACGCAATATGTTTCTAATCATGGGCAGATCAGAAATCCTTGCGCCTTCTTCGTCTTGTTGATAATATTCGGTGTCGAATGTACGTTAAACATATTTTTAGTTAATTCACTAATAGCAGGTTAAAACAAAGACATTCTAGTGCTGTCGAACTAAATAAACAGTTTTGGAATTGTTAACTGTTTCAATTATTCAGCCAATATTATCTGGGTTCTATCGATTGTTACATTTATATATTTAATCGGAAATTTTCTGCGTGTTGTCACAAGAGTAAAGATCCTTAGACTCAATCGACATATATTAGAACCTTTTTAGTCTCCACCGATTAGTGTCACAGTAACAATTAGAGATTCTATATTTAGAAGAAGGAAAAGCAGTTCAAATTCTTACGTCTTTTTTTTAGTGATTATGAAGTACTAGGTGCTCTTTTAAAATTCAGCCATATATTCTCATTGCAAAACAACATATCTAAGTGTTTCTTTATTTGATTCTAAGTTACTGTCTACCAAGAAAAGCATTTTAAAGCAGTATTTATTGCTTTAAAAAAGGCTATCAGATCAATGTCAAATAGATCAATCACGGTGCAAAACTACCTTCAGGAAACGACCTGGTATATTAATAATAAATAAGTACTGTCGTTCTCACTAGTAAGCATGTTCATGTCCTTAATAAACAATTTTGCATACTCATTCAATACAAACACTGCCCTTACAAAAGAATCAAACTCAAAATAAAATAATACTTATTCAAAGCCCTGATCATTATCAGAGAAATAAAATTCCGAGTCTCCTATGATCACCTATAACCCGGTTAGTTATCACGTACGGTTAGGTACTTGTTAACTAAAGTGGACGTTTACACTGCGCAGAATTTAATCGGTCCGCGCCCCCTCGCTATTAAATTCATCTCCCCGGAGTACGGACGGACGTGACTGGCGGAATCGCTCCTCCCTGTGCGTGCGCACGCAAGATTGATTGTCTTAGACGTAATCTAAATGTTGACACTGGAAAGAACTCGTCATAATCATCTAAAGTGAAAAAAAAAATCGTATACGCGTATAATCTTAGGTACCCAGCGAATGATGGGTGTGATCGAAAAGAACGTGAAAAAATGTAGTTTTTATCTATTTCCTTTCGCTATCATTAATCGTTTGTTAGATACCATTTTTTAATACATATTATGGAACAAATATTGACACTTTTCCTAATACGGGTTAGACATTGCTGACCTGGTTGCATCATCACGTTACGCCGAACTTTGAACCCAAGGTTGTCAGCCTACCGCTATACACGTAAATAACTTTAGGTAATGAATTACCAATGAAATTGGTTGAGAGTTTGTGTTAAATTCAATGTTAAAATAATATATTTTCAATACATATTTAACTACACTGCTGAGTTAATAGAGTTCCACGTTTGAACATCATAGTTGTAAGTTCTTCTAGAAATATCTACTCATGTTGTGGTTTTCGACTAACGTAAAGTCCTGTAGTCTACTAGCTGTAGACTACAGGAAACGTGACTTAAACTTGTCAATAGGCAAGTCTTCAGTCGCTACAGTATGGATACACAATAATAAACGGGTACCCGTATTAGAGTTTAAATTAGTAACGTGCTATAGAAAGACAAATTATAGAATTCGCAAAACAATAAAAAAAACTGGCGCTTGTGTTGCCTTTGATAGCACAGTCGACTTAGGCTTACTAATACTTTGTCCTATTAATTACAATAATATTATTTGACATTGTTTTCTCGTTTGCTCAATATTATTATATCATATCGCTCGTATTTTCAAGCATGTTCAGGCCTCTAAGTGACGACACGCGTACTTTATTGACGGTTGAGATTCAAAGTTCTTACTATATCTGTCCCTTGAACATACAGAAACATGGACTACTTCATGCGAAAAATTAACGCGACAGAATCACAAAGGTTCACCGCTGCTTTCCTAAAGAGCGCTAAAATAGAACGCCAAAAGCTATAGCTTCCAACAATCGCTCATACAACCTATTGTAAGCTGACAACTACAAATGCGGTTTCATAGTTGTCTCCTGAATGAGTATAACTGAAATATCGCGCTGTAGCATAAACTGACAGGCGTACTACCACAATGGACGATGGAGTGGCAATTAGTAGCGACTGACCATAGAGCGTAGAGGAATATAAAGAGAGAACTTTCTTGTCTTCTGTTATATTCTTTTAATTCAAATTAAACAGAAATTCCTTACATCCCACTCTTCTTGCGTAATTTGCGATTGCCAGTTGCTGTTCTATTATATCGAAAACATTTATATTATATAAACCCTTTCCGTTAATCTAGAATTTGATTAACTACTTTGACAACAGATATGGATTAGAAAGGCATAAGCAGTCGCTTATAAGCTCGAATATATCACAGGCGGTTACTTCGTTTCATATAAGTAGCTTTTATATATAAATAATCAATATATAATTGGGAGTAACGCGTTTATTATGAATAACAAAACGGTTCGCATCGACTGGTAACAGAGCCGGACTGGGTTCTATACTCGGTCGACGCAATAGCCACTGATAAAACCGTTAAGTTCTTGAATCCAAGCAGAGGTTTATAGTTCCAGACCTATACTTAACAGCACCGAATTCGGCCATCTGGATAATCGCATATCTACAAATGGTGGGACAGCGATTTGTGAACGACAAAAATATGGTAATGGTATGGTGTTATTTCGCGTTACGTAAACTTGTTGACAGAGCGCGTACACACGGTCGTGCTCGCCGTCGGCGACGCGTGTACGAAAATATTGTAACAAGTGGCTCATAATAGGCAATTAGTACTAAATCGGCCACGACGGCCGTGGTCGTGTTAAGGGTTAATTTCATAATTATTAGTTACAATTAATGTATTTTTATATATATGTGTACCGATAAAGCTTTGCTAATTAGAATTATTTTCCAGATTAAAGCTTTTATAAATATAAGGTTTGATTGTAGTTTCAGGTTTTTATGAAACCATCGCTGACGCAAGGGTATGCGATGTGATACCACAGTGTTTCTATTTGAGATTGAGAGACTAACAACGTGTGCTTCAAACTCTCATTAGTAATACTTAACTGCTAATGTTAAAGTTAAAAGCTAAACAAATCAAAATATTGTAGTTTCAACGTAACAGCTGACAGCTAATCGATAATCTTAGGGACAATTCAGGGGCGTGGGCCCAACTCCAAATGCTAAGTTAGCTTTTAAATACGCCATTTTGGTATTTCTTACATTGGGACATCCATAGTCGGAACATTTTAGTTATAATTTGATCATTATCTTATTAATTCATAGTAATAGACAATAATCGGGATCTATTTTCGCAATTCATTTCGAAAAAATGCGATATCAACGAAACTAAGGATCATATATTACCCGCTTATTGTAACTGACAGCCAACTGTCAGTTAACATTTAACTTTAACACGTAATTTTTTTGAAGCGACTGAATTTGACAATTTTGTTAAATGTTAAAGCAAATATTATGTTGAATAGTTAAAATTTATCTTCCAATTATACTGATTTTTAAATATTCCATTGTCATACTTTGAGTCTTTACTGTGGATTGGGTGCAGTTTGGGGTATGATGAAGATCTTTATCGTGGGTGTGGGGGCAAACTCTGCGACCAACGGTTTGCCACGTTGTTTAAGGCGCAGAGCGAGTAGTATCAATTTGAGTTTAGCTTAATCAGTTTTCGTTCACACACATTTTTTCTTGCTTTATTCAAAATGAAAAAAATACATACGTCTACACGATTCGCATAATATTGCTGCGACTAACGAGTTAAATATATTGCATTCTTTTTGGGGAATCGACTTTTAAACTTCTTTGAAAGTTAATTAGCTGAAAGATCATTTTTCTATTTTTTATTTACTTTTTCTTTAATTTAAGGGACGTTTAAAAAATACTGTGTTAATAATGAGAATAAAATTAGGACTTTATTATTGCATTTATTATAAAACTTAAAATATCTGCATATTTCCGGCCTTGTTCGGTTGACGTGGTATTGTAATCATAAAATTTACGCCTTAAAGTTATTATTCCCTCATAATTTTATTAATTGTATTTTACATTGGTTAACTCATCGTATAAGAGTAGTGTGTTATTAAAAACAACTATATTTTCGGTTTTATGACAAGTGCAAATTTACATTATAAAAAGAAAATTACATATCATTAAAACGTATTATCTCTTTTATTTCAAATTGTGTCAAAAAAAAAGGAAAAACTACGTAACTAGTGTTTGGTTTCGATTTCGCCTATTTACGATATTTGTACAACGTTGTTTGAAAGCAATACTTTTTTAGACGCAATCCAAGGTCAGAAGCACGACAGCCAGGATAATCCTGTTGACCCAGGTCGAGCGGCAACACGCCTTAATTCAGTCGGATAGAGTCGACATTCGAACGCGCGGAAAAATTTGAGAATTAACAATCAATATATTGTCACCGTGATCTTCATAAGTGGCGTTAAAAGTGTTAATTTGTCTGAAGATTTTTAGCGGCTATTGTGATACGCGCCACGAATGATAAACACATATTGTGCGGCCGTCGTGGCGTCGGGAGCATTGGTTTTTTTGTTGCTGCTGTTTGCCGTGTCCCGCAATAATGAGGTTGTTTGTGCAATGTTTTATTGTATCACGCGGCTCTGAATTCGTGTTCAATGGAGAGGCCGAAAGGAATTCTTCGGATTTCATTGTCGCTTTGTGACGATGGTCTTGAAAGACCATCGGATGTTATAGTCGACTATATAATTCGAAAATTCGTTAACATCTCCATTAGTATGCGATTTGGATTCTGTTAGTGATTTCGTATTTATTTTTTTATGTATTTATACCTGATCGGAGTGTGTGGACTTTTGCGAGTGACGTGAGTGTGTAACACTAGCTATAAATATCTGGTATTCATGATTTGTTACCTTACAATTTAAAATATTTATTACTTAATTTATAATAGTACAATAACAAATAAATATTACCGATGGAAACCTCCTTATATTATTTGTGTTATATCATTGAAATTTAGTTTGACTATTTCACAGAACAGCCAGACCTTAGAAATATTCGTAAAGTAGGTACTTATTCGTAAAATAGGTACTTACCTCCATTTTCGGATGTATTTTAGGAATAAAGGTCGAACCATCTCCTCTCTTTTTATGGAACTCATAGAACGACGACTGAGCACTACCACAAAAAGTTTGCATTTTCCATGGCTATGACGGAATAACCACTCTAGCGCCGTTCTCTCGTTCCGCAATATATGACTATCTGTTGGTGAACGATCTATCGCAACATTGAAGGGAAATTTTCTTTGTGTCATGCATGACGATCAGGCATAATTTCTAAGCAAGATTCTTTGTTGAGCCGATGGGCTACTGTGACTTGATAAAGGTCATGAAGCATGCAATACTAATATGTATTAAACTAAGTAGAACGTTCAATAAGTTGTCATTATAGATGCCAAAAAAAAAAAAAGAAACATAGATGATCTTTCTTTGTATTGATACATTTATTAGTTCTGATAATAATTCGTTTTTTAAAGTTGTTTTCATTTTGCTGGATATCTTATTCAATTACAGCCGTCTTTATTGTGTCATGGTCGTCATCGTCTTTCTAATCTATCATCGATATTCTCTGGTAATCCCGAAAGATGTTGGCCATGACTTTTCCAGCTGAAGGCGTGACCTTCAATTTCTCGAGATTAACTCCTCTTCCAATGTGCTTCAGCAATGACTCTTTCTTGCTTTCAGGTTCTCAATGATGAATCCAAGTTTCATCTGTGATAACAATTCATTTTTCATAGTATTTTCAAGGGGAAAATGGGCTTGTGAATTACCAGAGAATAGGCGATCACCACCGCCCATGGACACTCCCAACGTCAGTGCATTATCGTTCTTTTTGACTGCGTTCGAGTTTTTCGACGTTGCTACAAAAATTGCGCTTATTCAACGTGCGCTTGCTTCTGATGCGGCTTCGACATTCTCAGCACCCAATCCGTGATCACTTTCACATATGAATTGGTTATAAATATAGCATGTAGTACCGACAGTCATGCCTACTCTATCACGTGACCTTCACTTAACCGACTTCGACACAGTGTAAGGTCAGTTTTTCACATCTTAATACATAATATAATACAGAGCTTTATTGTCCTCGTAATTGTGTTGTATTTAATCGATTTTAATTTTGTTTTTAAATTTTTGTTGTTATGTATCTGTCTTATAAATTTCATCAATAAACGTCATGGAAATGTTAAGTGCCAGTCGGAACTATTTACAGTACTCATAATATTAATAATATAAACTCACGCCTATTTCCCAGAGAGGTAGGCAGAAACTATAGATTTCCACATGGTACGAACTTTGCATATTACTCTTGCTCTATTGACATCAATTATTTTTTTTCATGCAAGCTCGTTAGTTTCATTTGCTTAAAATTTGGCACGTTTTAATATGCTATCAATTTGGTCTATATAAGACTTCCTAGGGCGACCCTTTCCCACCTTTTTGTCACACATATTAGCTCTATTGATTAGTTTTATCAGTCCACCTTAATTCAACCTTCCCAGATGGCCAAACCACCGTGACATACATCTTTTTACTCTAGTCACCACGTCTTCCTTCAAACCACACCGCTCTCTGACATCACTGTTTCTACATCTATCTTTTCGAGATACTCGACACATACAACACGACACACTACTATTTAATCGGGCGAAATTAATAACGTTGTATGGGGCGCGAAGTTTTTGATTACACTATTATATATTGTTTGAAATAGTCCTCAGCTATAATATATAACAAGTGAATTCTGTTAACGTAACAAATGTAACGCTTTTTTTTTTTAGTTAAGAAAGAGTACAATAGCGTTAAATAGCTACAAGCATAATGGAAGTATGAATATTTTCATCATAATGGAATGTCATAACTGACATTTCAGGTTATTTATTCATTCATTCGAAAAAATATTAGCACTTTCTCTATCTAATGACAGAGAAAGTGCTAAGAAATTAAAATACAATTTAAACGGCTTTTTACGAAAAACTAACAATATGCTGCCTTTTAAATCAATTTTAATATTAATTCACTTTTGTCATCAAATCTAGTCTGCTAATATAATTGATCAAAAAAGGTTATATTTTCAACATTGGCTTTCGTTACAAACAATCAATCCGTTCTCGGTGTCGATCCCCCTTGTAAGGTACGATTTTCTCCGTTGTCGATTTTGAAAATCAATTTTCCACCGCCCATTGTTAGGTATCGCAACTCACGGTGGGCGCGTTTTGGAATAATAAGTTTCCATTTTAAGTACGAAGGGCTACCAGCTCGTAACGCGAGGGACAGTCTGTTGTTGACAACAATGTGAGGAGATTAGGGATGGAGGAGGGGGCGGGGTGCGCGGAGCGACGTTTTAATGACGTCATTGGGAAAAACAAGATGCTTTATGCTGTTCGGAACCAGTCGTAAGGCGTTCAACTTTCGAAAACCGTAGATTTGAAAACAATCATGTACAAGTGACTTAATCTAAACTTAAATATACATGCGTTTATTAAACAATAAATACCACTTGCGGACGACGAAGGAAAATATTTTGCGGTAGCATGCATCAAAGTGTCTATAAGACATATATTTAAGTCTAATGAAAACCAATATTGCCGTATGTGAAACCGCCATAGGCTGCACAACTGTTCTGTGTTCTATTAATTGTCAATAGCGGATATTCTACAAGAGTATGATTGCACTCAGCAAACCCCCAATGATTGTCGATAGCTAATCCATATTGTAAACAACGCCGTGTTGCTTATAAATGATTATATCGAACATACGTCGCAGTTTGTAGTTTTAGAACGAGTCATTTTCGTTGCTTTAAACGAATGGTACTGTTCTGTAGAGACTTTTGTAACAGTTTAGGGCGATTTTAGGAATTTTATTTAACATCTAAGAAAATTCTAAAATATCAATTACTTAGTAATGTCTAACATAATGCTATGTACAAAAATTTTAATATGCAAAGAACGACTGACTTTTTCAATGGCTTTCGCGGATTTAGCTTTTTAAACAGAAGCACAATTCTGGGAAAAATAATTTCTGTATTGATTTTTTGTCTTTCTGTCATTCACAGTGTCATAAATTTAGTCCGACCATAGAATTCGTAGAACATATAAAGACATTTATCTGTTAAGTATGAAAAAGACCGTTATAAGACAAAGATATACAAGCTATTCATCAATCGACTTTTCGCAGTCCATCGACGTTCGAAAACGTATTACATCGCTGGCCGATATCGGCGGCGCGTAGCGCACCGGCCGCAGTGATTGACGGGTGGACAAAGGCGCGCATTTGTGAGTCGCCTTCGAGCGCAGCGTCTTATCGCGATGGCGTTTCCGATAGCGGCCGGGCGTCCGTTTCAGAACGGCATAACGCCCGGAAGGAATTACTGTGACACAGTCCCATTCGACGGCGTCGCGTAGGCCCGGTTAGGACCCTGTTCTATGGGCGAGTTCGCCGCCTGCGCCGTTGCGTTGCGGAGGTGCGCCGCGCGGGCGATGCGACAAGTAAATGATAGTCATTATTGTCCGTGACGGTTATTGTCTCTAATGGCGGGCGGGCGCCCGTAATCGCGCGCGGCGGATCTATCACTCGTCCGTTTGTTTGTTCCCGGGTCTCGCCCCGTCGAATGGGATACATTAATTTTCGAGTACGACACTCGTCTGTGCAGTTATTTGTTTCAATCAGGTTAACTATCGTCTGGTAAACTGATTAAAACAAATTTCTATAAAATAAACAAGACCGTTTAAGCAGTTTTCGCATTTATGATTTGAATTTAGAATTTGTCACTGAACCGAAAATATTCAAATTAAAATTGGCCCGTACTCGAAAATGCGCCACTTGAATAATTTTTGCGATATCAGTTTTATTTCAACAAAAATCACTATGTCGATTTTCCTTTAACTATTTCTGTATTATCAGTCTCATTGATAGAAGTTTTCTGTTATTGGCATTATTAGTATTTAATTAAAACTTTAATATTTTCTTACTTTTTAGTTTAGAAAGTTTTTACTATTTATTGTAATTGAAAATTTAACTATCCATATAAAGAAAAAATTTACGAGCAGACAGAGTACAAAAAACTGGGAACTGCTTATTTTACTCTATCTTGTGATTCTTTAATCTCTGTCTTTAATAGGCGAAACAATATTAATATTGGATTATAAGAAAAGTGACTTCTAGTCGATTAGAGTTAATGGATGTGTTCATTAGAGTTCTTCTAACGATTCAACATAATAAATAAAAATATTTTTTGAAATCATAGTTCGAGACAACAATTTTATCATAAAAAACAACAATAATTGTTACAGTTTTCTGCACTTATTACGGTAACGTAATAAGTGCATAAAACTCGAGCTAGGCTTCGCAGTCTTGCTCCAAGCCAAATGCTCCCTTACATCCCCTCACACAACCCACAAGACGTACACCGGATCAAGGAGAAAGTTCGACAGAAAATTTCCCTCGCTCCGAAGGACGATGTAAATTCCGTTTCACTGGATGAAGTCCAATCCCTCATCAAAAACCTCAACACCCGAAAGTCACCGGGCCTGGACGGCATCAGCAATAAAGCAATAAAATGCTTTTCTCTGCCGCTAATGGCTCTGGTGGTCGCTATATTTAACGTGTGCCTCAAAAACTGCTACTTCCCACCTAGTTGGAAAGAAGGAGTCATAATCGGTATCCTAAAATCGGGGAAACTACGCGATCTCACCTCCAGCTTCAGACCAATCAGCCTCCTGAGCGGTCTGGGCAAACTCTACGATAAAATCCAGAAAACGCGATTAAGCAATTATGTATTGAACAAAAATCTTATAATAAACGAACAATTCGGATTTCGATTCCAATACTCATGCCCCCAACTAGCCCTCCGTCTAGTCGAACACATTTCGGAGGGTTTCAAAAAGGAAACACAAAACAGTGGTAGTATTTTTCGATGTAGCAAAGGCCTTTGATAGGGTTTGGCACGAGAGCCTAATACACACAATCTATACTCTAGAGGTACCATATCGTCTGATACTAATCATACACAACTACATCAATAACAAAGAATTCACCTTTCACGAGAGAAACACTTAGTTTTCCAAACACCTATCAGAGTGGGAGTGTCTCAAGACTCCATGCTCTCGTCGCTTCTGTACTCCGCATACTATAACATTCCGGGACCGCAAATGGGCGTCTAACACGCTCTCTTTGCCGACGACAATACACTTTACTTACGTAGCTGTAGTGTAGGACAAGTAATATGGCGCCATTAACGAGCTGACGCAATGGTTTTAAGTCTGGAGGATCGAGTTTGATCCGGAGAAATCAACAGCAATTTATTTCGACTACAGTATGAAAAAGAGGACTCGAGTAGTCCCGGTAAACACCACCACTTTCCTCATGTTAAATGACCCTATTCCCAGACCCATTCCGTGGTAACACAATTACAAATTACCTAGGCATTGCGTTGGATAAATATCTCCACTTCAGATATTACATTCGACGTTTTAGGCAGCTAGCTAAATTCTAAATATCACGCCTCGGCGGTATAATAGGTAGAAAAATAGAATGTCGCTATGCAACAAGCGTATCATTTATATGTTGTGCATAAAGCCAGTGATGTCGTATGCGTGTTCAGTCTTTGCTTGCGCCGCCTCGACTGCGTTAAATGACCTACAAGTCGTCCAAAACAATTTTAGTAGAAGAGCGACAGACGCATAGTGATATGTCAAGAAATTAGTTATCCATAGAGACCTAGAAAACCCTACCGTATGATGTAGGTACACGTCCTTCATGTACACAGAACATGAAGGACGCGTCAGAGATTCTTCAGTATTGCAATCAATTACCCCAACGCATTGATTTCATCTGCTGCTTCTTGCGAGCACCTCCCGCAAATAACTTTATTAGAAGACCACGGAATGTTGTTACAGACCCGCTCGAGGACCTCATTGCCAAGGTCGAAAAATTGAACAATGCACTTAAAGACTTAGAAGAATAGGAGTAGGCCCCTAAATCAGTCAAGCTCAAATGGTTTAACTCCCGGGGCGCTCACTGCGCACCAGTGTCACCCAGAGGTACCGACCCACGTCGAAACCTCTCGTGTCCTCCTATGGCGAGGGGATCCAAGCGGACCCTGTAGAACAAACAGGCACCAACGGCATCTCTATGTCAATCGGTCGTGTCCGATAAGGCTGACGACTGCCTGCCTGCCTGGGTTGACAACGGAAGCCAACATCAATTTTTCGGGGTTTTTTTGGTCTGTGAAAGTCAGGCACACCCCACGCACGCGGGTGTGTAGCAACTCATTAGGTTTTTTATCCCCCTTACTCCGTAAAGAAAAAACTAAAGAAAAAAAAGGCTTAGTTTGTCAGTTTGAGTGCAGCGGCCGACGGGAGAAGAATCCCAAAGAAGAGTAGAAGTAACGCCCACCGAAGAGGATGAAGCCGGTGTGTATAAGTAAATAGTGCAACGACGGCGGCGTTCCATTTCAGAACCACCCTCCCGTGAAAAAAAAATATTCGTTCTCCACAATAATCATCTTCTAATATTTCATTGTAATAATATCATTTCACTTTATAAAAATATTTTAACAATAATGGTACAAATTTTTAGATGTTTCCATTTTGATGATTTGAAGAATAGTATATATGGGTTTAAAAAAATAGGCGGACAAAGTATTATTAAGTAACGGCTAAAGAGTCGGCGAGCTGTGTTTTGAGTGGACGAAGGATAGCCACATGAAGGAAACTATTCCCAACTTATTTTGGTAAAATGAAATGTTTCTTTGGTAAAAGGATTACTGTTTTTTTATTTGAAAATAAATTCATGAAGAAAAATGACACAAATTTTTCACCAATAATGTGAGTTTTACGAAATTGAGAAGACAATGAGAGTGGTGTGAATGGTGATATGGCTCGACGTTAATAGCGAGCTCTAAGCATAGGCGTGACATTCATTAGTCCCATACGTACATATCCCTAAATGATAATTAAGATAACATGTAATAAATCATGCTGTAAAATTATATTTTATTTTATCACGCCTACTATTAGTGGTTTTACAAATGCGACAATTTATACGATACACCGCCTGTGCAGGACGCACGCTGCGTTAGCGCAACGAATGGCCGAAAGCACAACTAGTCCATGCTTCCGAGACATCAAGTAAAAACAGCTGACTTGCTAGCTTGTACACAGAAACAGTATGCATCTATGCGTGAAGATTTGTATACGCCAATAAGATATTGGGAAGCAGTGCTTTTTTCCTTTGCATTCCGTTCCGTTCTGTCGTATCGTAATTACAAAGAGTTTTCTTACTGTTTTGTTACAGTTGTTTTTTTGAGGACAAGTGATTTAAATAATTATTTAGCAAATTTTACTTAAAAAAATCATAAAAATATACGTGTACTGGTGAAATGTTTTTAAATAAGTAAATTAAAATTTCCCGCTTTTTCGATTTTATCTTTTAAGGAAGTTATTAAATTGGAAGGGAAAGGAAATTTGAAATTATTTTTATTTCTAAATACGTTTTCAGCTATATTTTCTGAAACAAATATTTCGTTTGAAATATTACAGAAAAAGACTGGTGATATTGTTTACTGTGTCCTGAATATTAAAGCATTTAAAACTATCGTGAAATTATACAGAACTAATTTGATATCAATTATAATTGTTTTGAAATTAAATAGCGACAAACTTAAAAGGACAAGTGTTATTATTAGTAATTAAAATATCTTTCGACACATACACAGCACCATCTGATCCCAAACTAAGCAACGAGATTTGTATTGTGGGTATCAAATAGTTGATACAATACTCATTTTTTTTTTTTTGAAATATGTACACATAATACGTGGAAATATCTAGACTCAGTAAAACAATGATTTTTAATCAAATAAATAAATGTCTATCTTATATGGGAATGGAACCCACGTTTTCATTGCAACAAGTAGGGTTACTACCAACTCCGCCATTTGGGCAAACAGGAGTTGAGAATGTTCAAGAGTGTTACAAGCACGTTTTGCGAGATTATTGAACAGTGTTTTGAAGGAATGTTGTCGCTACAAAAATTTTAAAGACTTGAAGCATGATAACCTACTTGGTTGTGAAAACTTTTCTTCTTATTGTATAAATTGTCCAGAAGAATCTGTCGTACAGTGAGAGTCGAGTAGGGTAGATAGTTACCATCGGTGTACCACCAACCGAAATAATGGTAAAACTAGGAAGTTCTTTTAACCATGCTTACCCTGTCTGAAATTTTATTGCACGACCTTGGCTTTAAGGTATGTCAATGAAAAATAAATCAAACATTCCTTGTAGTTTTTATTTTGTATATGTTTAAATTATTTATATTAAGGAAACCAAAAAAAATATTATTATTTTTTAACCGCAAGCTGCGGAGAATCCCATCCTGAGTATTGTTCTGAACTTGAGGCAGGTCATATCTAAGGTTACCCTTCAGATTATGTGGGGGCCGGGGCACTTTCACCCTATTTAGAAACCTAGAAAATAAAATACAAACCAAAAGGAACAGGCCAACAGATACATCCAACAAGTACTTATTGAGAATGTATTTAAGCGCAGAACAAGATCAAATTCTTTCAGTAATTTATCTACGTCATAAGAAAAAAAAATCAGATCATGAAAAAACTCATAGTTATTCTGTAAATCGAAATGATACTAACGAAATAAAATCCCAAGAGGCAAATTGGACTGCAGTCACCACTAAGAAGCGACTAAGATTGAATTGCAAAACATCAAGTAGATATAAATAAACTAAATTCGATTCTTATTGTCTAAGTCAAACAACACAAACATCGAATCACTTCAGTGAGCTAGAAATGGACCTACAAATAACAATTGACGTAAAGATTAGGGAGATAAGATCTCCAACAACCTTCTTTGATAAGGTGGGCAACATAGTCTGTAATAACCCTATAAAACAATCATGTGAAAAGGAATTGTGTAATTAAAGCGCTAATGAAATGGTATTTTCATATTACAAGCAGAAACGTCTCAAATTTATATAAAAATAGTGAAATTATTGCAGCAAAAATACTGAGTTTGACACTTACTAAATTGAAAGCGAATGGAACTTCAGGGTGGTATTGAAAGATATACATTTGTCTATGGATAAAAACGAAATAAAAATAGATGTAAATGATCAATGCCACATTGTTCCAAAAGTCTGGAATATAAAACAATAAATTACTAAGAAACCTTTATCAATCTTTATAGTAGAGCCTAAGCCACACACCAATAGTAAACTAATATATAATATTAATAAAGTTAATTGTTGCCGAAAACCCAAATGCATCAAATGTTTAATGTTTATAAAGAAATGCAAAAAACCAAATATCCTTTTAAATTCGATAAACTTATTCAAAAAGCACCTCTAAAAGAAATTATAATTCTTAAACCGATTGGAAGAGCATTAGACGCAAATATGACCTATGCACATTAAACGGGTAACAAACAACAAGTAATAAAATGGAAGCAAATACTATTACAATCAAGATCGAAATTTCAACAAAAAAATATGGAGTTGCTAAAACATATAATGAATCAATGAACTACTAAGAACAATCTGCTTAAAATTCTATAAAACAAGATAAAACATTCCTTGACCTTAAATTAATACTCAGGAACATCAATGGGCTGCTACAACGTAGTGTAGAAGTTAAAACATTCTTATGCGAGGTTAATACAGTTGAACCTCGATAAGTTAAAGTCCAAGGGAAACACAAAATATTTTAAGTTATAGAGGTTTTAAGTTATCAAGGGTCTATATTAGGGATAGGTTAATATAGGGGTAGGTATGTACATATGTATGTATGTACCCTTGTTCCACCCTTTATCAGCGTATGTGAGTGTTGTTAGTTTACTTTTTGAACTCATTTTAAGCCAGTTTTATCACACAGTAAGTAAAGCGATGTTTCCAGGACAATGATCAAAAACTTATGATTCAAGGCTTACTTATGTCTTAAGGCTAACCGTCGCAAAGCTTTAAAGAATTACGAAGAAGCAAACAATAGGTGACATATGTATTGTTTACGTTAACAATTTAACTAGTGAACACGTGCAAGCAATAAATACCGAAACCGTTTGTTTTGCACACACTTTCAAAATTACTCATTGTCAAACAATTTTATGTTATAGAGGTTGTGGAAACATTTCTTTAAGTTCCTGAGGGCCAATACAGAGATTACTTATTTAAGTTATAGAGGTTGCGTATTTTAAGTTATAGAGGTTTTGGGCTCTGATGGGAAGGGAACATATATTTTGAAGTTATAGGTGTTTTTAAGTTACCGAGATTTGAGTTATCCAGGTTTTACTGTATTGACATACTTATGTTCTCTTAAATACATCTAAGTGATAAAAATTATTTTCATATACTAAAATACAAATTTTGCAATAAAAACAACTCTAACGGAACTAATATACTAGATTTGGGGTAATCTAAATCAAATATTAAGCATTATTTCACACAACCATATTGCTTGGAAAAAATCCAAGCAACAAATATTGTTGTTGTGGACCGTGGGTCGTGTATTTGTATCTAAATTTCACTGTTCACCTAAATATATAATAAAAAAAGATGATGATGTCGCGTATTTAAATTTTTTGGAAATACATTTATACCAGGTGGTGACAATAATGCCAAGCATACGAGTTGTGCGTAACATGTATTATACGCGCGTAACTTAGGCTATAGGACGCTAATTGCTGTCAGCGTGTCAGGATCTAAAACTTAGCGTCATCTCATCTGGAAAACTTACATACTGGCCCACAGATATGAAGTGCGTATCCAGATAGTGTTGATTTTTGTGTAACAAAAAACATTGCAAATAATAACATATCGACAACGTAGTGTCCAGAATTATCGTTTAACGATATACCTGTAGCAATAACATTAAAAAAAATGCGAAGAATGTCCAAAAACAATGTAGACTGCATAGCCGCAAAGCAAACTGGTGTCTCTTCCGTAGACTAGTGTCTAATAACATAAACGAAACCTACCACTTAAAATTGATAAAGATATAACCATGGCAGTCGAATATTTTAATAACTGTACATCGACATCAGCATGCGACTCTAATAACGATACCATTTAAGTAGAAGTACTCAAATGGAATCGTTGATAAACTATTATCCACAAATTATAAAAGATACGATTATTAAGAAACGTTCCTCCAGTAAACGATAGCAAAAGACCAGACATCCTGACGACAAAAAAAAAAATTATTATATGACATCTAAATTAAATAAATGCTTTTAACGAAGTACCGATATCAGGTAGAAATAAATCTAATAAATCTTAATGATACATCCTCAATGGATTATTCCTAAACTACAAAGTGATTAAAGCAATCTAAGTTATACCGACATCCAATACGCAATCCAGACAATTCATGGGCCAGAAATGACCTAGAAAAAGCGAAGACATTAGTTTCGCATTTGAAGGAAGTATTTAAGTCAAACGCCTGTGATAGGTCTATAGATGAAACAAATGATATTTTGAGGGTGTTACCTAAAACTTACCAACTGGATCCAACTATTAAAAATATTTACTAAAGAAGAAGTATATAGAAGCTATACTTGACCTATATCAACATAAAGCATTTGGCTATGATCTCATAACTGCCAAAATTCTGAGAGGGCTCTCCGGAGAGGGTACTAAAATCCTTCCGTAGATATATAATGCAATTGTATGGAGGAATTATATTCCACTGCTGTGGAAGGTTGCTAATAATGCTACTTAAACTGAGAAAAAATGTCTAAAAACCGAATTCCTATCGCTTAATAATCTTCTACCAATACTAGTCAAGGTATTAGAAACTCTATTCTTGAGCAGAATCAACCCCATACTCAAAGAAAGGGAACTGATTCCAAACCACCAGATTTAATTTAGGTATGGTTATGGTACAATAGAGTACATTTACAGACTTAATGAGAAATACATTATTGTTTTGTTAATTTGGCCTTCGATCAAGTTTGACACGAAGGTATCCCATTCGAAATAAAAGAAACACTTCAAATTCTTTAAAAGAATTCAAAGCGTTTTTGAAAATACTTTTTGGTTTTAAATTCATATTTATACAAGCGTAATTTCTTTGTAAAAAATGGCGAGGATACTTCGAAGTTTTAAAAAATACTGGGGCCCCCAGGGCAGTGTCCTTGGTACGCTTTACCTGCTTTTCATGTCGGACCAAACCGTAACTGACGGTATGAAAGTGGGCACATTTACTGATGACACGGTTATCGTTGCTGATGACTAAGGTTTGTAAAAAGCCTCTGCTTTGCAACAAACAAGCCTAGACAACATATCTTTTTGTCTCAAGAAATGATGTATAAAAGCAAATGAAACAAAATCGGTTCACATTACATACATATTAAGGAAAGAGATGCGCCCATCTGTTGCTCGCAATAAAGCCATTATACCCCAAATACAGGTAGCAAAATATCTTGAGCTATACTTGGATAGATGGCTTATATGGAGAAAAACAAATTAACCAAGCGCAAAACTATCGGGCAGCAAATTAGGAAATATTATTGGATATAAAACAGAAAATCAAAATTATCATTAGTGAATAAACTAATGGTATAAAAGTGTGTTATGAAACCAACTTGTATGTCTGTATTTCGCTGTGGGTCCCTTTTGCCAATTCAAATTTAGAAATTCTGCAGAGATTTCAATCTAAACTTCTAAGAATCACAACAGATGCTCCATGGTAACCCAATGAAAGATTACACTACGTTCTGAGGATTGCCACCGTAAAAGAGAAAATCAAAGGTAGAATGCCGAAATATAAAAACCGCATTTTTAAACATGTGAATAAGCTTACAGTTGAGCTAATGAAACCAAGAGAAGTACTTTTTAGGTTAAAAAGGAAAACTCCGTTGAACTTGTACCATGATACAAATATATGATTGTTTTTATAAATGGCCGAGTCACAGAGCTAGGAGCAAAAAAGGTTTTATTACATATAAGCATATTACTGAATGTTCGAGTTAAACAGATCGAATTAATAAATACCTAAAATAAATATTTTTTAATGTTAGATGTCTTGTTAGTTTTCTTTTATAGTTACATATTTCGTAATTTGCAAACATATTAATTTAATTTTTTATAGACGAATAAAGAAAAACAATTGTCTTAGATGTAGAATGTTGTTCTACAAATGGCAGACAAAGTTTCACACTACTTAAAAACTACAAACTATATATGTTCCACCATCTTATGAGTTGGTTTCATTCGCTTATGTGTGTGCAATTATCCCAAGCATTTGGATAGATACGGCCTCGCAATGTTCCTGCCAAGAATGTAAAAATAATATAATTATCAAGTATGTATTTGTGCCAAACTAAGAAATAACAAGAAGGAAACAAAACTGGGTACCTACACACCGCAAGCGTAAAGCTATAAACCAGAAATTGAATCAAAATATTTGTGATGATATTAATCTGACCCCGCGGGCTCGGGGCCCGGCCGCGGCACCGGCGGGTCGTTAACGCCGCGGCGGCAAACAGGCCGTTAATATTTTTATGCGCACTAAAGTGCTGATTGGGGACGCGTTTGATAAGCCCTCCACAATGAAGGACGTGCGTACGCCCGTTGTAGGGCCCGTGTGCGGCTCAATGGCACGTTTGAGGTAAATGTGGAATTTCGTTGTGAGAAGGGCATGTCTAGGGACGATAGAGATGATCTTCTTGGTAATAACGTTGGTCTTTGCCTCACCACGAACTGTGGATTGTAACTTTGTAGCTTTGGACAAAATAAAAATGAAAGTAGGTACATATGTTTACTGTTCTGTGAAATCTTAACAGAGGAAATCAAGCGCCCCTCTTTATTGTATGTTTAATATGGTACAAAATGAGAAGCAAGGAAAGTGAAAACCGTAAATGTATTATTACTTACAAAAAAGCAAAAGGAAGTAGACGTATGGGTGTATGTGCGCGCCCCCAACAGGGATATATGGATGGGCACGCCTAAAGTTTGAAAGAGTGTTCATGTATGTGTGGGTGTTTTGTGTACAAATGGAGACTAGTCGTTTCCCGTCCGCTTCGCTGTATGTAAATTAATATTTAGCAATAGTATTTTGCGATCACAATTCCGCTCAACATTTTAATTTCGACTCTAGTCTACAGAACAGAAACCAGCTTAGGAATACATTCCCAAGCTAGTTTCTATGCCGATTTTGGTTCTCTTTCGAAAATTACATGCTGTTCTATGCCGTATAATAAAAGTATACTACACGAGTCTTGTGTCGTTTTCAAGAAGGTACTACTAGTCTATATAAAATTTGATTACAATCCGTTCAGCCGTTTTCGAGATTATAAACGGACACTCCCTTAAAGCCAGACACTTAATTTTGTACGATTTATGGAAAAAATGTATCGATTTTCATATGTTGTGGACTTACATGACTCGTTGTTCCTTTTCATTCTTCTTATTCTTTTGATGATTTAAGCCCTACATATAAAGAATCCACCCACTGCGCGATCTCTCTTTTACAACTCTTCTAATTAGGTACAGTATATCCAATTATATGCTTAATTTGCTGAAGATATAGACATATAAAACAAACACGGACATTACTAAACATCGAGGTACTGCTTTTAGTACGTATTCAAAAGTCAATTTTATGTCCCCCTATAAGGGACACGAAGAGGTCAACGGAACTTGTATGCGTGAAAAAAAAATCTCTATCCTCGAGCCTGGGTTATACATAGTTTTATTTGCAACAGAACACTGTTCTACGTATTAAAGTGATGTTTCATTGATTTTCATAATATTAATGAATCGAGATAGGTACCCTGGACTTAGAATACAGTGTCTTATAGCTCTGTACGCGCCGGCATATTGTTAATTGTTGTATCAAGTTTGTGCTATCCTACTGCTAAGATGTGTTGGATTTATAAGAGGTCAACAAGCATGCGAACCATCGGGAAGTAGATGATCACTTAAGGACACCCGCAACTCCAGAGGAGTCACTTGTGCGTTGCCGATCCATAATCTTTTTGAAGTAAAAACTTCTTCAGGCGCGCTGAGCACTTTATTTTGTTGTTATTGAACGGGACTGAGCCGCTCAGCTGTGTGACGCTCGTTCGCCTAATCGAGCGAGAGAGATATAGTCGACGCGTCGCTGCTATATTCGCTTGGCGGGCGTTACATTAGAGAGTATGACGTATCATGTGTCGTGCCAGTAAGTTTTATTTATTATAATGTTATCTAATTTTGTATCTAATGTGATAAAATTTGTCGTGAGATATTATTTATCTATCGTCGTAAAAAATAGTATTATTTTCATCACAAGACAGAACACTTACTAACAGCGAAAATATTTTGCGCTTAGGTAAGTTCCAGCTTTTCTTAAATGATATGGATGACTTAGAAATTAATCAGCTTATTCGATTTGTCTTCTAAATAAGCAATTTATAAACAAATATATATATTGTAAATTTTATCACTTTATGAATATAGAACAAAAAAATTGTTGTATTTTATATTGTTAATCCGCCTTGATGGTTTTCTTTTCTGTCGCGTGGTCTTCAAGCTTACACCATTTTTTTTATTTCAGATTGAAAGCTGAGACCAGAAGCTGTCCAGGTCAGGGGTTGCTAGCGATATCATCACTGCGGTGATAATATCCGCACCGACGGCTCAACATGGCCTCAAAGCCAAGGGGGAAAATAATTTAATTCGATTTCTATTCTCTTAATAACTCATAAGCTAATTTATTCATACTCAGGAATTCTTTTGACGCGAAGGGAAGGCGCTGACATTTAAATCTTTACCGCTCTCTGTTATTACGTACAATACTGAAAATTTTTGAAACTGGCCATTTGCAATGAGAATATTGCTAAATTAATTACGGTTTTTGAAAACGGAACTCTTTGGGAGTAGGTTAAGCTATGGTGTGTGTACATTGACCTTTTTTTTTCATTGTGACATCATTTTGAAAATAGTGTGCCGCCATTACAATGAATTTAAGTCGAGATAATATTCCAGCTATAATTTTTATGATTTTCGCTATGGTTTAAATCAACAAGAAAGTTGACAGTGACTTCAATTGGAATTTGATAGGACGATCCATCTGCGTATCCCTGATTCAGTGAGTTCAGCCGTGATCGGGTCAGCCGACGACTGTCAGGTACCGAAACTAATAACTATATTGTACGACAAGTAATTGAATTCTGAATTGAACAATTGAAAACTATTTTTAAATTAACTGTATTAGGTTTTGATATGAGCCAAATGCAATAGATTCTGCATGTATATCTGAAGATTCGGAAGCTTTGCACTCGATGGATACCGCACAGATGACTGGAAACAATTGCGCCTGGAGTGGTGACGTAATACGGAGGACAAAGGTACTAACGGATGGCAATCATTAGACGTATGTAACAGAATCGTAAGTGATGAGAGTTGGTACTGCTTTGAACCTGAGAGAAAAAGTCAATCGGTAGAATGGGTCTCTATTTGGAGATTAGTCAACGAAAGTTGAATAAGTTAAAGTATTGTCAAGAAAATGGTTACTTCTTTCTTCAGATATTAAACTACGGCATTACTTGAAACCGAAAGACAATAGTTTCAAAGTGGTAGATAATTACGTGCTTGCCCAGACAGTTTAAGAAAGTTCGCGAAAAACGGCTGAGGACGCTGTCGGCAGCTGAGCTGAGTTTCTGACTCAAATGTAAAACTAAAGACGCATCCATCCTAAGGTTCGGGCCTCGCACATTGTGATGTTTTCGTTTCCGAAAACAAAGATAAGCATAAACACATACGATTTACAAACCTCGAAGCGGAGGTGAGTACGTTTCAAGAGGTCACTGAAGACCTCCGTGAGGAAGACCGGGCCAACTGCTTTTTACATGTATGGTTCCAAAGAAGCGTGTAAAACTTTCTATAGCATTTTAAAGAGGCAAACGAGCTTGTGAGCCGTCGGATAGTAGGTGGTCGTCGCCGCTTACGGACACTCACAACTCTAAAGAGGTCACTAGTACGTTGCCGAACGCAGGCTAGAAAAGAATATCTGATGGAGGGGGGTGGAGTGATGGATCCACTAGAGCCCCTACTGGACGAAGTTAATAAAGGAAGCCGTTACTTCACGTCTGTATTCTTTAAAAGTGTGGTATCTCGCCGTTCGAGCAGCCCCATTTTCGTGCGGCCAATTCTATTACTCTAAAAATAGTGAGGAAATATACTTCGAAAAAGAGTAAATATATCATAAGCATAACATGTGGCCTTATTAATGAGAATCTATAAATTTTCATTATTGCCTACGTAATGTGTGATTATTATGTTACTTTGTAGATGAATATTGTACTAAGCAACGACATCAAAATTGTTATCCTGTTCGGTGACAGGATAATTCGAAGGCACGATCCCGACATTTAAATAACGGCTAACGTTGTAACGAAATTCGTTTTTGCCGACTGAGAATCGAACTCGGAATGTCTTATGTACGAAAGAATTTTTATTCGTCAGATTACGAAAGTATTTATAGGGAAATTAATTAACGAAATAAAAATAGATCTAAATGTGCGACCATTAACAGTCCTAAAGGTGAAAAATATATTTTTATTAAAAAAAAAGGTAAAGATTAAGTTAGGTACACTCAAAAAAATTTTGTTTTTTTCTAACACAATTGAAATTCCCGTGATTTAGTATCTTGAATTCATACGGGCCTAACAAGATATTAGATGTTTCAAATAACTTGATTTCAATTTATTATCATTATTCAATTAACTAGTCAACTGTATAGCTCTTATTATTATTCGTTAACTGGGGCAATTAAAAGCTTATTCAGTGTGAATATGAAAAATGGCTATACTAACTAATTCATCATAACGAATTCAATGAATATCTGGTCAATTTCAACAAGAAAATTATTGTTATAACTAATTCACTTTAATTAATTTAAAAAAACTATGATCAGTACCAACACAGAAATGATTATAGTAACTGATTCAGCTTAATAATTTCAACTTAGTACTTGTTACATTTAAACCGTATATTGTAATCAAAATAATTTACTGCATTTATGAAACTTGTTTAATGCTATTTGGTGACATTATAATGACAACTAAGATACACTTGCTTAAATCCAGTAAGGGCCTTTCCCACCATCTATCTCCTCTTAAACTGATATTGAACAAAAAGTCACTCTTAAAATTAGCTTTGCATTCCACGTTATCCTTTTAACAGTTATTACGGCTGAAAAACCACTAAGAGCAGGACGTAGAATGCAAAATTAAATTTAAATATGACTTTTTGTTAAAAGTCAATTTAACAAGAGACGGTGGAAGAGGCCCTGAGAAACATTTTGTTTCACTGACTAAGGCCCGTATTAATAAATCGCACTCAACTCTGAGAATACCTATGAGTTCGCATATGAGGGTTTGTCCGAAAGTTCACTTTTAAGTACCTGTAACGCCTGCAGTTGATATATACCACATTTAAAAACGAACTTAAGTACGACATATTAATTAGGACAGCATTTCCAATGCTAACTCAATGCGGTCTCAAAGTTGAGTATCATTTATTAATACAGGCCTAAGATATTTTATTCGCTTCAAAAATTAGTGCTACTATGCTTTAATTAATGGGACGCGCTACTCCACCCGCAATCAGCCTCCGCCGTGGTTAGGCCGTGTGCTGTGCTATATTTTATCTATCAGCACTTATAGAAAGCCAAAGTCCATATTAATGCTACGAGAAGAAATGTAAAGTAAAACCTACTTATGTTCAAATTGAACCAACTTATTAAGAATTCATAAAACATATTATCATATTTAAAAAATCTAATTTCTTGTCAATAATTGATTCCTAAAAGTAAATCTCATTATTTGTTGTAATCGGCATATATGACAGATTTTAGATAAAATGAAACAAAAAATAAATCGCGAGAAGGTACTTGTTTATTAATTTTTAAATAGTACAAAGCAACGTTACATATTTTTTTACTAATGTTAAAATAATATTATAAGATATCAAAAATATTCATGAATTGTAGAAAATAACTAACTTCCTTCGTTACTTGTACTTTTAGTACGTGTACACTTGGTATTCAATATCAACACTAACACACAGTACCACAATAATTTCATTCCATGATGCATGAACATCTGACTTTTCGTAAGTAATGCAAATAGTAAATGAAGAAACAGACATCATGAACGAAATAAACCGATTTAAACTCGAACGACACATAAACAACTATTCATGTAAATATTGACTAACGATCTGCACTAGATTTGTTCTATGGGCTTCCCCTCGAGCCCCCGCGCGCCCTTGTGGTGAGGTGGGAAGGGTATTTACTTATTTTAATTAATAAATTGATTATTTATCTCAACTAATGTGAAAATCGTATTAAACAATTATTATCAGTAGAAAGTAACATTTAATTCAAAACTAATCCAATAATGTTAAGTTTTAAAGGTGTTCATTACATTTTTGTTATTTTAAAATTGATAAGTATATTAGTTGAAGTAATTAACAGCTATTAGGTAAACAAAATACGATAACTTTATTAGTTTAAGAATGAAAATAAATAAAACTATTATTCTACATAATTATTTCAATTAATTTATTCTTGATTGATTTAACCTATATATCTGTATAAGTTAAATAAATAAAACTGATTAAATTATGCAAGAAAATAATGAAAGAAACAATGTATATCCTTGTTAGAATTAATGTGGTACTTACATTGTTAGTTCAATCACAAATGAACTTGTTATAACGAATCAGCTTTCGTTAATATACACAATTTCGCAGTCGTTTTAATTAATTTAACGTCAACTAAGAGAAAATATCTCCTAGTTAACCTACATTTTTAGAGTGTATAAATAAAGGTAAAATATTTGGCTATGTAGGTACAGTAAATACATGAAACTCTTCCATTGCGAAGTTAGTCACGGAAGCGTTGCAATGTCGCGGGCGAGAGAAGGCAGGGTCGAGTGAGCGTCATACCTGCGCATTGCATCATTCGCATGTAATTTAGACCTTAAATGTGATTTTGACAGACCTTAAGGCGACATTTAAAAAAAATTAAAACCGCCTTCAAAAACCTATTTAAATAATTGTTTAAACATACTTCAAACACAACTAATTAGTTGCTTTTGGAGTCGATTCCAGCTAAAGATAAATCAGACGCAGTTGTGTCTAGATCTTTTTTTCATTAAATATTTAACATTTCGTTTTATTCATGTTTATAAATTACATGTTCGTTCACCTTGCATTAGCTGGAACTGACTCTAAAACAACAAGTGAATTGTTCTTAAAGTCTTTTTAAACAATTATTAAAATAAGTTTTTGAAAGCAGCTTTTATTTTTTTTATATTTATTTTTATTCACATTTTTTAGTTGTCGAATAATTGGAACTTTATAATTCACTTGCCTCTTATACATGTGGATTGATCGATGCGAGTATAATCGGCCGGGCATCTTTAGTTTTGGACGAAGCAAGTGGAAAAACAGTTCGCATCCCGAATTTATTGTCCACTAGTAATTTCAGGGTCTTTAAGTTCTTATTTGAAGTGAAACTACTTATTGTTCTTATAAATTATACTTATTCTTTATAATATAAAAGTTCTGCAATTTATACAGATCACATTTTTATTCACTTCAACATTAAATTAATTGACTCTGTTTCTACTTTTATAGCTTAGAGTTCTGACGTGTTCCTGCTACGATTGTCACGTTGGAATTATACAAATGTATGAAAATATGTAGGTATATCAATAACTTATTAGTTTTAATTCTGTTTCTACTAGGTTTACTGATAGCTATTGAAATGTAGCTTATGGCGACAAATCGCAGTATTATCGCCTAACTCCCGACCGTAAAGGAGTGCTATGGTTTCTATTATGTATCAGTAGAATGATATGATAACTACTGCATGCAAAAACTTGAATAATTAGAAAAATATAGCATATATATATATATATATATATATATTATACTTGCTTATAATATTTGAAGGTTTCCCTCGATTTCACTGGGATCCCATCATCAGATTCTAACTTAGTCACTATGGGACCATCTTAAGAGTATACTTTTACAAACTAAAAAAAATTCAAAGCGGGTCCACAATTGACGAAATCAAATACAAACAGACGAACATAGAACTTCCTCCTTTTTTGAAGTCGATTTAAAAATAATCGGTTATATTTCGCTCGTATAAAATAACTACTTATCTACGCACATAATAAAATAGTAGACTTTTAGACAATTAAAAAAAAAACTCAAAAAAGGGTAAGTAAAAGAATTGAAGAGTAGAAGCGAGATTGTTTCGTAATGAAATAATAATTCAGCGGCGGTGTGTGTGTGTTTTAGGCGTTATAACAACCGTTCCTTTGGGATGATTTAATCGGAGTCAAGAACGAGACTGGGATCAGAGACGTGGTTGACGGCGAATTCTTTCATCTTTTTTAATTTTAAACCGATCGCTCTATCTAAAAGATCAAAGCGTTCGTTCTGCGTCCACGCGATCGGGGTCGCGGACGACAGATAGTACAGAATAAGCAAAGTAGTACAAAATATTATGCCGCAAATCCGACAAACTTTTGCTGTTTAATCGTGCCCTTTTCAAGATTGAAATACCCAAATAGCATTTAAGTGTGCGCGCGCAGGAGACGAGTAAAAAAAAATCAATACATTTTAAATATTACGTTTTAATTCTTTACCAAGGACTCGTAAATAACAAAGCATGGGAATAACGGAATAGAGAAGTCGGCACAGGAAGGGGTGACAATAGCGCCGGGGCCCTCGGACGCCGGCGATTTCATTAACTGGTTTCACATAATACGAGTTTAAAATACATGTGTACGCGCATGCATTATTGATATTATGATAGTTTATTTTAGACGTTATTGTGGCTATTGTGAGGGGGAGTAGGAAAACATTCGGCGCGTTCCTTTACGATCGTTAGAAGGTAGGGTCTCCCTGTTTAAAAGAAAAAAAATATATATTTAATTTTTATATTAATTTTTTTTTATTGAAAAAGCTTCATCTACTTAATATAAAAGTCCTGTTTCTTGTGTATTTGTAACAATTATATCAAATAATGTTAAACAAATATAGAGTTAAGGTTAAAATATGGTTTTACACGTAATCAGTTGAATTGGAAGAAAAAAATTAAAACATGCATTAACTTTTTATGTTAAAAAAGTCAGTCGATAAATGTTTTCGATAAAAATATTCCTAGTTTTTAGCTTTTAAAAACTATATAACGTGTAAACTTTGTGAAAAACCTTTGCTTAAGTTTCGGCATTTAAATACGTGGTTAAATACGCGTCTGCATGCGTATTATAAAAATATTTCATGCAAATCGTAGTTGTCCCGTAGACCTAAGAAATGGTCACCCTACGGTATAGGGTCCGGCGGGCACTGACGGCACAATACAAATTGCTAGGGATTTTGGTCTGAGTCGTTATTCCGGGTCATCGGGCCGACGCGATTTTGACGGACACGTCAAATCTGTTTTTCGGCGCACCGGCCGACGTGTCGTGACGGACGCGTCAGGGAAACGTCCCCGACCCGGCTGCGGGACGACAACCGCCTCGACAATGGCGGGCAATCAATGCATTTCTTAGTTACAAAAACGACCATGGAAACCGGAACGAATCGCTTTTGTATGTGCGCCTCGAAACTTGTTCAGTTTTGTGCTAGAACGTCTCGTCTCGTTACATCTAGATCTAGATCTGGAGAGCTTTTGACCGATGTGCCCTATTTTGACCCATCGCTGTAACTGCGATACACTCTAGAGCAAGTGTAAGTTCTAATCGCGTACGATTCATGAATAGAACGGTGAAAGTAGTATTCGAAACTGAGCATTTTAGAATACATTATTTCAAACTACATATAAAACTTCATAGCTGTTATCATCCGTGGATCGATCAATATCATTATAAAACATTTTTTTTGGAACACCTAGTTCAGTACATTAATGGTCCACGACAGCGAATTAAAAGCTTTGCATACCTTTGCTATGTCGAAATGGATAAAAGTTAAAAAAAAATTAAACTACACATAAAAATCTTTATGTCTAAAAACACAAATTCATCTACAACTATTACTTGTGATTTTACTTAAACATCTTTCTTTATGTTAACAATTATATTTACAAAATTTAATTTAAGAACTATAGTATTGATTTGCTTCTATAAAATTCTAGAGTTACATTTTTGTGATGTGTTGTATAACAAAAATAAAATTGTAGAAGTGCATGTAATATAGTTCGAAACGTTCATATTTTATAGAAAATTTTACATTTGTTGTATGAATAGTACTGAGTTTTACGGTACCTTACCCTCTTTGTTTAGTTAACATTTGGAACACTTTGGATTTTATTTATTTTTATAATTAACTTAAGAATTATTTGTATGACGGACGTCACAGACTAGTCAAATATTAGAAGCATCGATAAAAATACAGGCATTCGATTTCGTATAGTATATCAACATGATAGACCTAGCATATAATCCATAAACCTAAAGTACTGTACCCGATTCACATAGGTTTTATTAGATTTAATGGCGGCTAACTCACATGTCTTTTTTCAACTCGAAGAGCATGTTTTATTATAAATTTGTATTAAAACTTAAGCAAAACAAAACTCAAGCGCAAGTTGTCTTTCAAACAGCCAACATGTTACTATGTGTTCTATTTTGAAATATTAAGGCTTCGATTCTAAATGTACGAATATCTTTAATTCATATTTATGTGTAATGTCTATACATACATCTTCGGACTATTTCTTGACTAATGTAACTTTTATAATACTGGTGATTATATCGATTCAATGGCAATGTCCCAAACCTTAAAGGCTTAATGTTTCCTATAAAGCACGGAGCAAACGGTTTAATAAGAAAAGCTAAAAAATTAAAGGTCATTCTGTTCATGGATATAGAATTCGACACCAATAACTTTCGGATCGGACGTCTCTGCCGACAATGCGCCTGATATGCAAACAACCCACAAAACCAATATAAAGTCGATTGTCAGATACGAGGTATCAGCATCCCACATATTGTTGAGCAGTCTGGTACGGCATCTTCATAGCATCATGTTTTTGGTGACCAGAAAACAGATAGTAATTAATTAATACCTGTATCTGCACGTTAGTTACAAACGCGTGAAGAACAGAGAACCAATTTCCAGTACTGTAAGCCGTGCTAACGACTGCTGATACATTCATGTCGTCGGTATAACTTTTTATTTATATGAAGCATTCTACGGACTGCGGATGTTTGACGGGTTGCCACATCTATGACAAGTTTTCGAGATGTCTGCTTTACTAAAAAGCGGAATGTTGAAACACGCTTAACGACATTAATTGTATTAGATACTGTTTAGAATCAAGTCGTAGTCGGTTTTCACGCAACAAACGGAACGTCAACCCGAGCGACGTAAGGCATTACCGACTTTTGTCGTGTCCATTCAATATAGCTCTGCGGCTATTGTGCCGGAGCACAGATAATCTTGTCGATTAATCGTGAGCGACGTACCAGGGGACGTCCGGAGATACTGTCGAGTCTATTGATTGACGATACGTCGCTCCTTCAATTAAAAACATGTTCCACGTTCGTCCTTATGAACCGGTAATGTATTACGATGTGAAGGTAATATTTCAATTAAAAATTCGAATCTAGTGAAGGTGTCATTGCTCCACACGGGTTCTTTCACGAGAGTTACCAAATAAGGAATCGTCTCTTTAGTGATTATAGATATAGATTATGTTATCTTAAATGCTGTATTGTTTGATGGCATTAAGCCACTTGTTGACCTTAAAAACTTATGACAAAATTATTTACGTATGTTTTTTCAGTATCAAAATGTTAACTCCCTTTGAATCCACAGAGTCATAAGAACGTAAACAAGTCGATCGAACAAATAATGAATTGGCGCTTGCCTGCGACATGCAGTAACGTGCAGCCCACCGCTGACCTTAGAATCTGTATTTCCACTATGAATCCTCATCCAACGATGAATAATCATTTGAGAGATTTAACAGATGTCGAACACCTATGCAAGTGTTGATTTTTTACTTATCTTAACCGTAAGTTAATTATGTCCAATTTCATTTGAACACTTGCTTAGGCGTTCGACATTTATCAATTCTTTTTAATCGATATTCAATGCATCGGATGAGGATTCGTAGTGGAGGAACAGATTTGAGGATCAGCAGTGGGTTGCACGCTGCAAGTTACTCCTTGTCGCAGGTAAGCGTTTTATAATGAATTTTCGCGAAATAACACCATATACAATGGAATAACAACGAACTGATGTCATTTTTCTTAACTTTTTTATGATGCTCCAACCCGTTATATTTTTTTTTCAAATCATTACACGTTTCTCGTTTATCAAAATTACTGCAAGCAGTAATTCTTGACAGAGTTTCAAAACAATTTAAAAGAATACTCCATCATTTACGAAAATCTTGGGGCAATCAAGAGATAGCGGCCGAAAAACAATACAACAGCTGTAATACATCAATGCCCGCAGAACGCTTTTTGTCTTAATAAACATAAAATATAAACAATATGAACGGGTTCAATAGCTACAAGAGCGTGAGAGCGCGCTCGCCGCAATGAAGCTATCCGTCAAGCGGGAGGATGGCGCGGAACGGGCGAGCGTCAGACCGGACTTTTACGACATAGTATTTCAATAACCTTACGAGATTTTTTCGGTCTTCCATTGACGCCGACATATCCCGATATTGTTATTTCTTGTATATCTTTTGGTAGTGCATGTAAGTCGCGTGCTTAACAGTTTCTTAAAACATTTTAATTAGATTCATTTTTATTTTTTTTCGATATATCAGATATAAAAACATATATGACAAATATAATATAAATACAAGACAAAATTAGGTTTTCTTTCAGGAAAGTTACAACTTATTACCAAAAGATCATATAAATAGCCATTACAAATGTAATTACAGATGTCATCAGCTATTATATCTGTAATTGACGTAATCATAATGTTAGCCATTACAGATGTACAATATATATTATCATTTTATTAATTTTTCACATTTAAGAGCTTCTTTTGGTTAACTTTTATAGTAGCCACTATATCTTTTTAAAAAGGGTTTAAACGAGTAAAGAGTATTGTGCAAATTATACATCGTTTTTGATGTGAAACACTTATTGACGCGCGCCAGCGTGGTGATCGCGAAGCGTAACGAAAACACGTTACACAAGTGAACACATAGATATATATTGCACACATAAGTATACTGTGCAAAATATATATATATATATATATATTTTGTGCACAGTCATACTTGACTATAAATAAATAAATTAAATACAAAAAAAATATTGTTTTATTCCTCACATTATCCATTTGCAATTTAAATTTATTTGGTCTAAAAAAATATTTTGTGCATATAGTCTCCATAAAATAGTTTCGATGATTAACATCTGCCAGGCGTCCTACGACGGCTATATTTTTTCTTCTCTTCATGAATAATAAAAAAAAATTATTATAAATTGTGTTATTGTTTACTTTAAGAATATACAAACTAGAATGTATAAAACCCATAAAAATTGTACTCTATTACCAACGAACACGTTTCGGCATACAAACATGGCAGTGGAAAAAGTACGAAGAGCATGAAACTTTTGAAGTATACTTGTATCGCGAAGACAATTTCAAAAAGGGCAATACCTTTTATTTAACACTCATCCTGTGTGACTTACGGACACAAAATAATACCAAGTAGAATTTAAAAAGGTAATTTACAAAGGGAAGTCGAACTTGCACTTGAAGAGCATATTAAGTTTTTTAATTCATTTCTGAGTGTGTATTTTCACAAGAAATTTAATAATATTTCAAACGCAAATGCAAAACGTCGGTACTGGCGGTAACACAGCCTCGCCGTCCGAAATACGGAATAGAGTTAGCCGATTTTGCTCGTGGTGTAACGAATAAGAGACAGTTTGTATCGTAGGTCACCAGTTCAGAATAACGCAACGTAAATACAAAACAGTTTGATGTAGAAACAAATATCCTGTTCACAAGCTAAACTACATATATAAACATATTTGTCTGTGTAAAAATGAGGGTTTAATTCAATAAAAGGTAGGAAATAGTTAATAGTGGGTGAGTGACTAACAAAATTTTCAGAGACATCGAAATCTTCTAGTGAAATGGTTTTTTTTTATGGTATAGGAATTTGTCTTAATTAAATATATTAAAATTATGTACTTATGTAAATATTCCTACATAAAACTCATGAAGATTTTATCTAAAAAGTCTAAATACAATCGTGTGGTATTTATCTATGGATATATTTCAGTTACTGTTGTGACAATTAATATAAGTTAAAAAAAAGTTTCGTCATTCCAAACGTTATTTGCTAAAGGCGAAGCAAAAAATCATGGTGGTATCTACACATAGAGAGTAACTGCGAAATGTGGATTTGCTCAAATAGTGCAACATTCCTGGTCATCCCATAATTGGAAACAAGGTTGTCAGGTTACACAATAATATACAAAATAAAAACGTCATTTACAAACATTTCGCTCTGCTTGATATATTAACCTATAATCTCCTATATTAAATTTTATATTTTATAATACTATGGTAAAAACAATTTTAACTCTCTTTCTATATAGAACATAGTTTATACTATATACATCTAATAATGAAATTGTTCCTAAACTATTTTGTCAATAATGTAACTGACAAAATAGTATAAGAAGAATTCCTTTATGCAATGGAATTGCAAGAAATTTTTACACACAACAATCAATCTTTGATTATTTAGTTTAAGTTGCAATAATTCAAAAACCACGTTCTATGTTCAATTGTTCACTAACAAACAATATTAACGCTTTTTACGACCAAATAAATTGAACAAGAGGCGTGTGCGCACAACGCTAAAACAGGTTGTGTTCGTCGGCCCGCCCGAACAATCATTTCGTAAGGTGTTAGACACACTCTTACCATATAAAATATTCTTCCCTTATTTTAATATGTTCATTTTTCTTGTTTATCTATACTATATTTAATAAATAAAGAAACATGAAGATTGTGGTTGAAAATGTATATCATGCATGGAATATTAATAAACGTTTGAGAAGAAAGCGTTTTGATTGGTGATACGTTGTACTGAAGATCTAGTGCATTTATTGAAAAATTGCCTTTGATCGTTAGTCGTGGCTGCTCATAGTTTAAAAATCTATGTCCTGCCAGTGGCGTTTCTTAGCTCATATAAGGTAGGTTTCTAGGCTCGTATGACGATGTAAAAGTTTTATATGAATTGCGTAATTTTACAAAATAAGGTTTCAATATGAAGTCTAGAACTCTGTTTGTTTAGTTTAGTTTGTTTAGAACTCTAGCAATCAATGAAAAATTTGGTAAATTTCGTCTGATGGGTAAGTTTCCTCGCCATGTCTTCCTTCGTTAGAGCAAGTGGCCAGTTAATATTCCAACCTTCACATAAGCTTAGAACGAGACTCAGTGGCGTAGAATGGGGGCTCGAACCAATGCTAAACAGAATTTGACCAGCTATCAATATATTTACCCATTATAATTTCACAAGGAGTGTTTACTATACTTCGTATCCGTATAGAAGTTAACACTTTGTAAATAATACGAAACAATAAAATATAAAGCCTTACAGAGAAAACACTGAATGCGGCTGTAAATTTGTTGGCTCATTGTTGTGGCGTTGGCCAGCCGGCGACACGCGAACGGGTTAAGGACCGCGCTGGCCTTTTGTGGTCTGGCTCGTAAAGTACGCCCGTACTGATCTTGGTCTAACCGTTATTGAGCATCACTAGCACGGTACTACAGAGCACCACCTCTCCTGGCACCGGAACAGTAGAAAACCGAGGTTAAAGATCTGCAATCTGAAGTAACATTTTGTGAAGATGAGTTCATGCCGTGGCGGAACATCGCCTGATGTCGGATTTTTGTCGTGGAGAAATAAAATTACGACGTTGAATATTGGTGACTTATTTTCTACAAGATCACGTTCATGAATTACATTTGTGACTACTATAATGTTATCCATTTACCGATACTTTAAATTGAAGCAGGTGTAGTCAGCGGTTGAAAAGTATTTTTATAATATTAGGTTAAAATACGATAAAAATCTAAAGTATAATATCGCTTTTGTGCATGTTAATATATAATCACGTAAAATGTAAGATCGCCATAAGTGATTAACTACTGAAATGTCATTTTAACAAGTTTCTTGGTTTGGATTTCAAGTTTACTACGCCGGCCTAGAGGATTATAGGCCGGTTACAATTGCAATGACAACGACCTGGCTCCGAATTCTGGTACCGTTGGCTGAACTTGCAGTTTTACCAGAATACGAAACAAGTGGTCTAACTCGATTTAATTAAAAAAAAGTGTGTGTGTATTAGTGTACACACGTAAGAAGTGAGACTTCTTTATGACATCATTTTTCGAAAAATGATTTACTATTTACAACTTCACAGAAATTGGTTGAATAAAGCTAAATTAGATAAAGTTTATGCAAAAGGCTTTTATTATCATAGACATGGATACAAAAATAATACAATTATTTCACCTTTCTGCTACTAAGGTTATAGCATTTCATTAATTATAATAGAATTATTACTATTATTGTTATCGTTATCATATATTTTTTGTAATTAATGGCTTAGCTCACTGATATTTACAATCAAAAACTAAGGTTAACCTGAAATAACCTTAAAAAAATAAATACCGTAATCAAACCCACGTGTTGAATGTATTAGAAAAAAGGTTTAATTACTTACTTCTGTTAGAAATTCACTGGAATTAGAATAAATATCTTTTATTATTTTTGCCAATAACTTTATAAAATTTTTTCCGCTAATCACTTAATTGAAATATTATTTTTCACGTCACTACTGAGTTTCAGAAATAGAAATGTTCAGAGTTTCATGTAGGAGATTTGGTAATGGTATATGTACCTAGAAGGGTGATAGGTAAAACTTTTCGATTAATGCGATGTTATAAAGGGCCATATAGAGTTGTAGGAAAATTATCGAACGCTACATATAAAATCGAGTCACTCAATGAAAGAATGTGAGATATAGTTCATGTATGTCGGTTGAAAAGGTTTCAACTTAGATAATAGGAAAATGTAATATATACAAACTGTAAATAGATCTAGGGTGTTGATAGAAAGTATATGTGACAGGTGGCCTTAGTAACAATTATGTTTATGCCACGATGACATTAATAACATTGAATAAATATGGCGCGTAACGGAAAAATGTTACCCAGAAATAAAGATGGCGCGTAACAGATAGAGATGGCGCGTAACAGAAAAACGTTACATTGCTCTAAAATGTCTCCCATACGCCGATAAAGAAGTTTCACTTCAAAAATAATTTAGAGAAAATATTATAACCAGTAATCGTAACTTCTGTTTCAAGGGTGACGTGTGGAAAACTCCATCAACGCTGTTTAGGGCATAAAAAACTAATTTTTTTTGTGTTTTTGCAGGTCTAAAGTTGTTCTTCCTTTTGCTAAGCGCCGGAAATCATCCGATTAAATGAAAAACGTACAAATAAATAACGGTAATATACGAAATACATTGAAGCTATATCAACCAATTGTAATACTTGGATAAATGTACCTGTGTATAGTAGAATATATTTTTTTTATGTATAAAAATGAATATATAAGGCTGTCTAGTATTATGACGAGCGCCTAATGCTATCGCCCGACGGTCCGTTCTGATATTTTAAAACGCTTTCCCCGCAAAATTACAATAAACACAAACATCGTAAACGTATGCACGAGGCCTCCAAGCCGTGTCGGTGGTTGAGCGGCACTCGTGCGCAATCCGGACCTGCGGTCGCGAAGCGTCGTTTGAGCTCTGATTTATATAGTCGATGCAATATTACATTGTTAGATACCTCCTAACATTGTACAAGTGATGTAGGAATATATCCACACGAGTTTATTTTACATTATTCATTTATAATTTCCAATAACCAAAATATCGAAATTAGATTAGAATGCCAAGTAACAGGGCTCGAGTACTATGATCCTGTTATAATTTTCATAGTAATTGAACTGCATATTTATTTACATTTTTCGTGTTTTACATAAAAGTCTATTTTTTATAATTACATTTGTAGTGTTATTTTTGTCGTATTTATGTTGAAACTCGTGCAAGTTTCAGCTCTAGTATATTATTCAATTATTTTTCGTCTCGGTTTTAAACATACTTGTGCCTTTCATGAAGCGAGCAAATCTTGCATGTACATATTCACTTTTTCGCAAACGAATATAACGAATCTGATTTTGATTACATAATAGTTTTACAAAGGATTCATTATTTTTCATTCATCGAAAGTCAAAGCAAAACTTGTTTTTGTAGGTCGTCCTTAGGAAGTAAGCAAACTTTATTGCGGACTTATCTCTAAACAAAATAATTCTGGATTATATCAATGTTTTTTTTTACGGTTTCTGTAAGCATGCTAAAAGCGTCTCTCTAATACTTGACTGCAAAACATCGACACTTCTTGTCTACATCTGTTAATCTATATAAATAGCAAAGTTGAGGAGTCTGTATGTTCGATCGTGAGTATCTACAGGTATCTTCCGATTTGTTTTCGAATTCTAAAATGTTATTTAGACATTTGTTTTCATTCTCTTCAAGCACGACATAATCGCACGGTTGTTTATATTTTCGATCTCAAAATAATCAATGTTCTCTTGCAAATTTGTTCAAGTCATAAAAAACTGAAGGAAATTATAAATTTTTAGTAATTATTACATAAATACAAAGTTATTCTTAAAATGGAGTTATTGGTTATAAAGAGGTTAGCGGATGGTTTTTTAAATGAAAACAGTATTTAAATTAAAAATAGATATAATTTGGTTTTAATTTGGTCATTAAATTAAAGTTCGGTTGAGTTCATTTTTCACAGGAATTCAAAATTCCTGAAAAAGGAATTGTGACAAGAATAATGCATAATGAATAATGCATTCAAAATACATTATGAGTCTAAGACGCATACCCACACACACACACACGCACGCACGCACGCATACATATTACGCATATTATGTGTATACGGAAGTAAATTTTTTGAAACTTTTCAATTTCCTTAGCGGGAATATTAAAAAAAAATACAACCTCAGTTTCGTAATTTTTCTTTATACTAATATACTGTTGAATATATACCGGTCGTTTGCGTACCGGCCGGCCGCGGGTCGACCGCAGTCCTGTTATTTATCGGCCATTGTCTTCGCGGTCGCTCGTGAACGCGACGTTTTCGCACCGCAAGGTGACTCGCTTTCCTAATGCTTCACGATCTGCGCCCGCGCCTGCGACCCTCCTTCGTTGGGCCCGCACTTGCGTCCGCCGCTAATCGGCGGGCGACAAGCACCGATCCTCTCGTTATTTTGCAGGATGCCGATGAAACCTTGTCAAGCCTTTTATTCGAAGTGAAGTTCTCAAATTTCCACTTCACTGTTCTTTTTGTTGGTCACGTTTTGATAATGATGATCGAGATGAAACAAAATGCGATGATGGAAATAACGAAGTTGTGTGGTTTTAGTTAAAGTTTTTTCGTTTCATAATGAAATTCGTTTCCCTCTTTAGCGTATAAAGCAATCTATAACTTACCTAAGTTATAGATAGCTTTCTAAGATGGGCATACCTATGCTATCTAATAAAGCATCTGAATTTGAATGCTTGAAAAATCAAGCAATAATGGATGTAAGACAAAATACAATATTTCTAGATCTATAGCATAAATTTGCCTAATATTAAAAAAAAAATTAAAAATTAACTGGAATATACCCTCGGCCGAGATTTGACATCAAGCGACGATTCCACTGACCTCAAATAACAAGGCAACCTCGAATATTAATTTCTTACTGCGAAAAATGATCTAATGTTTAAATATCCAATACGTCTCGCTGTTTGAGCGCAGAATCTCAAAAGGCTTTCAACAATTCACATACCAACATTAGAACCATACAAATGACTTACAACAACACGGATTCGTGATAATTCTCCTAAGGCTTGCGTCTTATTGTTTATTTTCCCACAGATGTGTCGTTTTTGAATAATATAATAAACAAATTCTATAACATATTATGTTCATTATTGTTCACCTTACAATTGTAAGTTAAACACATTGCGACGCCTCGAACGGTTAACTGCTATTTGCACCGAGCTGGTACATAACGTAACTGTAAAAGCAACAATAATAATGATTTTTCCCACGCGTACAATGTTGGGGTATCTTTTGTTTTCTTATTACATTATCATTTTTATTCTTTATCGAAACCTTAAGGGCTTAGCAAGTCACGCATCGGACTGGAGAGACCGGGTTCGTCTCCCGATTGGACAATATAATTTAAAATCGTCTCTAGATCGTGTCCCCTTAGTGTTGTGCGGTAGGGTGCAGCACCGGTACAAAGTTTCAGATGAATCTGCAAGTCGATTTTGTAAACTTGAAGTCGCTCAGTCGACATCGTTATGAAGTCAAAATTACATCAAGGCGAGAAGATTTGCAGTCGCGCGCCCTCGGCTTAAGTAATTTTTGTGTTATTCCGCAATTAACCTTATCCTCACTTACCCGTTCGCATTTTCAAAACAGCATTAGAGATGTCTTAAGAAATTCCTAATGTAATTAGTTCCGTGTATAGAATACAGCGAATGTAAATTTTTATATGCATTTAATGTTTTTTTTAAATGTAATATTATGGTATATATCATGTAGGACTCCTCGGCGCGCGAGAGTTTTTTCATTGTCCCTAAGTTAGCCTTATTGAATATCGGATATAAGAGAAGTGAAGTTTAATAGGACTCCTTTTAAATTAAAAAAAATACTCCAGTGTACAGAATTTTATGAAAAAATGCAAAAAGTTCCGAAGACTAATGAACAAATTTAAATAATTTCGAAGAGTTATTAGATGAATAAGTCAACGAAAGATCATTTTATGGAATTTAATTTTTAATGTACATCACTTCTTAACTAAAAATCGATTTTGTCCATCTTTAAGCATAACAAAGGTGTTTGTTTGAAAAATAAGTGTGCAGAGTTTCATTAAGGTCCCTTGAGAATTATGACGACAAGCCGTATTATATCACATATGTAAACTTTTAAGTGATTAGTAATTCCTAAGCCTATTGGAAATATAATAGAACAAAATTTTTGAAAAATATCGCCATGGACCTTAATAAAATAATAAGGTTTTCATAGAGACCCTGTGAAAATTTTTATTTTGTTTTAAGTTCACGGTTCACATAGATTGACTGACATTTCAAAAGGTTTATTTCTGAGGTATCTTATAACGCGTGCTGCATTTATATATTGCAAGTAAAATATTTTTTGTACACAAGATTCAGTCTAGACTTTATTCAACTTCTTTCTATGTCTCTTGACTGAAATCTCAATGCTGCGCATCTTAATTATTTCAACGCAGGAATTAGATGAAAGTGTCTTCACATCTTTGTATTTTCATATTGTATAGAATCAGTTATGAGTAAATAGTATACGAAAATTTATTCTATCGAACTCGTTACCGGTTGCTGCCTCGGGTTTTATCACTACACTACTGAGACATGCCGCTCGATAAGGATTCGGGTTCAATCAGTATTAAATAAGAATCAGCGATCAGGAGACCTAGTCGTCCGGGATCGACTCACCGCGTAGAAACATGAACTGAAAATGTTACTGGACACAAAGAGATAATACAATATAATAGAGTAGGGCAGACGGACGGACAAACAGCCGCACGGGTGTAAAGTGGTGCGCGCACCGGTTTGTTTAACTAATGGACTCTGTCAAGAACACAGGGAATCGGGCTACGGGGAACCATAGAGGCGTTCCTTTGATATCAGTACGAATGGCATATTTTCTGATATCTGAAAAAAAACTATTATAACACCGATATATAAATAATATATCTCAAGTATAGGCCAATCTCTGTTCTAAATAGTTTTGCTAAAGTTTTCGAAAAGTTGGTTTACCGACGGTTAACTTAGTATACCTATAAAAAGTAACATTATTCCTCAACAACAAGGTTTTATGTTATCAAGATTAATAGCAACTAACTTGCTTTCTAATTTAACTCACTCTACAGAACACGTAGACAAGCGGATACCTGTAGACATCATAAATAGAAAAGCCTTCGACCTTATTACAAGATTTTAATATATAAGCTCTCCGTTCTTGGTATTTGTGGACTTTTATTACAATGACTTACTTTTTATCTTAACAATACATGTTTTAGAATAATCGTCCATGTGTATTCTTCAAATGCCAGCCTAGCTAGTTCGGGTGTGTCGTAGGGCTGAGACCTATTCTTTTCAAAGTCTGTATCAATAATGTATTATATAGCATTAAAAACTCGTTTTTTTTTGTTTATTTGCTGACGACTTAAAAAAAATACGACCAATATACAATCCTAGTGATAGAGATTTTCTTCAGGAAGATATAAAATAAATTGTTACTTTGTTGCATTAATAATGATGAGATATTAAATTCTAGCAAATGCCATTTAATACGATTCTGTAGTAATAACAATGCTTTGCCAAATAAGTACGATATTAATAGTATTTACGTGTAATATGTCTAACAGATTTGTGACTTAGGAGTTATTTCTTTTTAGTTATTATTATTAGGAGACATTCGCTTAAAATTGGATAAGCATAATGAAACTGAATTATCAAATGTCTTAAAATACTAGGTAACAAAAAAAAAGAAATACTATTAGTATTCAAAGACAAATTAAAACTAGTAGAAGAAGAAGAGAAGAAGAAGAGTGTTGTAAACGAAACATATTGACATTGTAACATAAACATTACATCTGTGATTAACCGCACTCAATGCCATTGGTCAAATTATCGAACTACTGGTCACGCGCGCTGTGTGATATGTGTCCACATCATTGATTATTTTAAGCCCTTTTCCATCCCCTATATCTAGTTTTATTACATAAAAGGACCGAATTTCATCATGGATGGGTTGGATAATACATAAAGGTGAGCGGTTGTGGTGAGAGTTCTCTTCGCAATGTGTCTTGAGTATGAAGAAATCATTTAACAGCTTTTAACTTAATGAGAGTACGTTAAGCCGTTGGTTTGGTACATTCTTACTGCAACATCAGTCGGTAACAGACAGTGGACCAGCGTGGAAAGATTAAAAAATAAGCTCCTTAATTTGAAATAGCAATCATTAAAGGTTGAAGTAACAATAAAAGTTACCCATTAGAAACAGTCAAACAATACTTAAGATGTGATAGGTTTAGATCAAATAGTTTATACAAGTGCTAATAATAAGATAAGTGAAATAATTTCTAAGAGACTAGTGCTAAAAACAGTAATTTTTAGCACTTGCGATGGATGGATTCCAATATATTGACGGTATATGTAATAAAGTAGTATTTAAAACGATAATAACAAGATAAGAAAGAAGGAACGTCTCTAGCGGTCATTTTAGATGCCAATGAATAAAAAATTATGTCTCCTAGAAACTGTATGTAATAAATCGGCCTACCTCTTTTTTTAGAATTGTCAGAAGTTATTTCAAGTTTCCTGCTCACTTTATTTTGGCAGTATTTTGAAAATTGTTGAAATAATTTTGTGTACATTCATTAATTTCCAGTTCAACCATAACCCTTGTTCTTCCAACGTTAAACAATTTTGAGATCTTTAAAACCTAGCAGCCCCAAAATACTAACTATGTTTATAAAATAATATTTGTAATGGCGATTTCAATACCGTAAGCTCGCACTACGGATTTTCTTCGCAGTTGCCTCGGAGTACGGATTCTTGCGGTGTGTGGGCAAAATGATGGACAGCGTTTTGATGTTTAGACTTGTTTATTGCAGCACGAGCTTCACTCAATTCCTCTGTAATTTATAGATGGTGCATCCGCCTGCACATATGAGCTGCATACATTACATTCAAGAGAGCGTGGCCATGCACTTCACATATTTCACGTATGAGCGCCCCATACGCTCGGTATACCGATTCATGGTCGTACCGCATAGACCGCCGTGATTCTCAACCTCTCATTGATTCCTCCGTCGAGGCACAATTTTATATGCAACTCATATGCGCATTACAATAATTTCGTATTTACAATTAAATACGATAAAAAACAATAAAAACTAGACAAAAAAAAATACAATAAATAGACACAAACAAAATACAGGCAAACAACTCAAAAACATTTCGTATAAGTGTATAATAACAAATTATTTAATAACACACAAAAATATCATTAAACACCAAATAATTCTTAACCTCAGTCTGTTTACAAATCAAAATAATAAATTTATTTACACATTAATACTAGGAGTGCAGCTGTCGGTAACAACATTGTTATTTAATAATAACTGTGTAATCACATCCATGAGGACCATCTATTTAATTGAGACAAAGACAGATATCTAAGTTGAATAAATACATTTATCAGATTTGTCTGTTTTCCATTTTGTTTTCAGATCGTTTTTCGCGATCGGTCGATACTTAAAAGCCGCGTCTCCACTGCTGCCCATGCGCGGCGCCGGCCCGCGTACGACAGGAGTCGCCTGCGCATCCTTTATTTTTCCCATCCCGACGCAACGTTTCCCCCTTTTCCCGGGAACGGCGCGACGACGCCGCTAAGTGGGGGGATGATCGCGTCATTAGCGCGTATTAACGCTTTTAACGGGGGCCCTGTTTGTCCGCCTTTTCTTGGAGATGTCCACGGGCCGGTGCCGCTGTTTGTTCTGCATTCTTATGGAATTTCGGCCGGCGCGAACTGGACGCAGCCACTTGGGGTATGGTCGCTTATACAGCCTTTCGGGAATACTGGCAAAGGCGAAAGAGCAGGAAGTGCTTGTCAGTTTTGATGTGGCGTCGTATACTATTTTTAACTTTAAACATATTTTTGCAATGTAATTCCTATAAGAAAAAAAAGAGGCAATTCGGCATCCAATATGGGCGTATATTTTTCATCGAAATTTTAGTGAATACTAAATGTTTAAATAGTTCTTTTCACCGAGCTCGGAAGAGTTCACGCACTACTGTACGAAACTCTTCCGAGCTCAATGGTTATTAATTTTTATTTAAAATTAAATTTTTTTTTAACTAAATTTGTAATTGAACTTTAATATGTCATTTTAAGGTTATTATTGAAACATATAAGCTTATAAAACATTAAAGAACAATAAAAGATAAAAAATTTGATTGAAAACTTATTTCTTCAGCTATTACGCGATTTTTATAGAAAAGAGCTAAATCTCATCGTTTAAAAGCTATTTCGTGAAAAAGCCATTGAAATATTGTTTTTTCGAATTTCCGAAATTTCAAATGGCCTCCATTTCTAAACTAATAGCTAAAAATTAGCTCATCTTCGAACTCGTTCAAGGCGATTGATTGCCTATAGAATAAGTGTGCCAAGTTTCATTAAAATTCCTAGAAAATTGCGGGCGCTATCGTGATGACAAGTTGCCTTGTATCTCATATATATATATATATACAAGCATGTATAGACTTTTGAACCAATGCTCTTTTCTAAACCTCCTCAGCCACAGAGAACATAGTATGACGAAATTTCTGCAAAGTTCCGCCATGAAACTAAATACTAAAGTTGGATTTCTAGAGAAATCTATTAAATATTAAGGCTGGAAAAAATTTTATCACTTATTTTATATTGTCAATACAAATCTAAACATTAGTTGTAATCTCTTTAACAAAAGCATTCCAAAAACAAAAATCCAACATAAACTATGTGATTAAAACGATTTCAATATTTTTTAAACCAGACTATTAGGAAAATGTGAGCAGTTTATTTGAGATAGAGATTTAATTTACAAGTATTTTTACATATGGTTTCCGTCCCCACCCACTAGATGTATATGAAAAGTTTATTAAAAAACTTACCCTGCAATACTATAATTGCTGTACGATGAGTAGTATTTTTTTTGCTAAAACAAAGACCTAGTTAATAACAAATGCAATTGTTGAAAGTGGCATCTCGAACTTATTATTGTACAGTCTCTGTAACAAGAGCATACAAAAAAAAAGAACGGATCTGATTTCCCTTAGTTCATCCAATTATCAGTTACGAAACAGAGGTAAAGACTGGTAACGAACTAACACCAATGTTTGAAAATGAAACGCTCAAGGGGTGTTAAGTGAGACCTCAAACAGATTTGATATTTGGGCCCTTGTCGTGAGCGTGTCGTGTAAAATCGGTAGCGACGTGAGCAAACGCACGACACAGAAATGGTGGTTTGTGATATAGGATTAAGGTTTTTGCCTAAACGTAATCAAGAGAAATAGGATAAAGCGAACTCTTAAAATTTACATTCACGACTTGAGTTCGTCGTCCTGTGAATTTTAAAAAATTAGAATCATAGATCGGCTAGTAACGAGCAATCGTATTTCAAGTGCTTGCTTAGAACATTCATCAAGTTTCTTTTCATTGTGCATAAATTATTAATATTCCATCAGACAAATATATATCACGTGACGAAGATATACGTTATTTTCGATAAGAAAAATATTTTGTTTGAGTTTGTTATTTCTTTACAGTATTTTGGTACTTATACACATACTAATAAGTAACCCTTAACCAGTGTTCGATGTTTGTAATTAACTGTAATTTACAGTAATTAAATAAATAAAATCAAACACAATTTGCTCAAACTATAATTACTATTGATACAAATTATAATTCGGTTCACCCTTATGATACTCCAGTCGTAATCGTAATAAAGACATCTTTAAAATATATACAATCTTTATATAAAAACTTACAAGCTAACGTTTTCAGGGGCTCGGCCTGTAACGACTGGCACCGGTCCAATACTCGAATAGAGGGCCCAAATTACGTGAAGTGCCCACTTCCACCCTCGAGCTAACTGCCTCCAAGAAAAGCCAGCAACTGTTCGTAACTTGTTATCTTGAGAGACTTTTACTTATATGCTTAGTCACCGTGTGTGTACTTATTTTGTACATTTATTTACGGTTCGAAAATCCTAATTTTTGTGCTACTAGTTTATGAAACTCATAAAAGGTACTGATTTGTTAAAAATTATACGATCTTTTTTCCAGATGTCAACAGCTTAGTCCTGCGACCAGGTAGTCAGTAAATATATAAATATGAAGTAGGAAATATCATTAGCATAAAGAATTATCATGAATTAAAAAAATATAAATGAAAAATTGTGTTAAAATATTTTTTTCTTAAATTTAAAGTATTGCAGCAGATATGGGGTAATATTTTATTGTGAAAATATTTTCTTATGAATTCTTACACAATTATTGTTACTTTAAAAAATTTAAACATGTTTATAATATCGATTCGAATTGATATTTATAACTCGAGTTTTGAAGAACTAGTCTAGTGTAGAAAAAATATGTTCTTGGGGAATGTAAAAACTTATGTTTAGGATTAAATATTTGAGCGGCTTCCGCTGTATTAAATATATTAGCTTTCGCCCGCGTGTTTGTTGTATCCGGTTTTCAATCGCATTTTTTTTTCAGACTTAGATATTGTTTTCAAAGCTTTCGCGCTGGCTCTGGGCGGCTCAGGAGCTGCTAAAAATCGTTATTATGAATACAATGATAACGTCCGTAACAAACGGCTTAATGTGCTCCCTGGGGCACGGAGTTCAAAAATCTAGATATATTAAAAAATAAAAGCTTTTTTTAGTATTGCACGACTCATAATGCGAAGCATTAAGAAGTGCTCTACGAACGAATAATTTTTTTTCCTCAATTTCGTAACTTTTTTCATCAATAACACGATTAATAATTCATGTAATTTTATTAACCTGTGCACTATTTCAACTACTACATCTTTCGAACATGTTATTCGATTTTGGTCTGCTAAAGGTATACGACGCAGTTTTTCTAAGAGAAAAGCTGACCGAGTACCGAACATAAATCCGTCAAGAACTTCACATGCTATTTAAAAAAAAAAACATTTTTTTCTAATTTTCCGTCAGCTAAATGTCTCTAACTGAACCCATCGTTTTTTATGCAGTATGCAACAATTGACGTTGTTTTTTAAGCAAAATAGATAATTATTACATTGGAATTGAAATTTATCGATACAATAGTTCATTATCATTATCATCATCATCATCATCATTATCGTTAAACTGAAACTGAAAGGGACAACTCCCGATATACCGAAGGCAGTATAATTTCCTATAATTACGGGGGAGAGTGCAGGTTGTAGCCTGGATTAGGAGTGACGGGAATGTAGAGCCAGTTGGTATTCGTGCAACCTTTAGCCAGAAACTGGATTCAGGATAGGTACTAGATACGATAATGTGTATATTTATAGTGTACTTGCCCTTTCCCACTATATTTATAGTAGGAAAGGACTAGTGTCTTCCGTTCTCCGTTTTTACTCTTGTAAAAAAAAAATTAAAGAAAAGACTTTTTGAAAAACTTTTCTCCGATAATATTTCTAGAACAAACCAACTGATTTTGATCCAACAGCTATCATCGATGTCGTAAGGAAAACAATTGGATAGATTTTAGAATTCATGGGTAGACTAGATTATAAAGTATTGTAAAAATATACTTTGTAAATTTTTTCTCCAACGATGTCTCTTGAATAGATCAACCGATTTTTATACTAATTACGGCAGTTGAGGCAACTGTTTGGAAAAAAGAGCTAATTAGATTTTGATATGTATCGGTAGAGTAGTCTAAAAGTTATTACAATAAACCTTTTTCTAAAAACTTTATTTCGAGATTCTTCAAAATCTACCGGGTGAAATCAGCGTAAAAATCAAATTGTTGAAATTTAGGTGAAAAACTAACAAAAGGAGTTAAATATTTTAGAAAGCTTTTGGACTATCTTTAAATTAAATCAACTGTATTACTCGAATTATCATACTAAAGATCTTAGCTGTAATATTGACCAATTTTAGTGCAATTTTTCTAATCGATCTTTTCAAAATGTGCATAAATATCAAGATATTTGACTCGGTTGATTAATCAAATAATTTATTTATGAGAGGTATGTAATGGTACATTTTTTAATATTGTAAAACACGTGTTTTTTAAAATACCATATTAGGTACTTTAATTTTTACTCTTACTTTTAGCTTTACAATTATTGGTTATAATTGTATACATTCTCATAAGGTTATAGTGAAAATCTGGAATTCAAGAACACAACCAGCAATAGGCTCAGATTGAGTTGTCTCTGAACAAAGCCCTTCATTAACTTTCATAGTCAGTCTTCGTGTCTTCACACATTTCGTCTTACTGCTGAACTACTGCAGATCTAAACAGCGGATAGACCTGCTAGAACGTAGAAATTTCTATACAATACGAAAATGATCTCTTCGAAGAAAAAAAAGTATAGCATTGTGGACATAGTCATTTTCAAATTATTCAATTTTGTATACATTGTAAGTTAAATGATCCAAAATTACTAATAAAAATAAATTGTTTGTTGTGTGAAAATAGTCATCGTGACACTTTAAGCTTATTTTGTATTGTATATATATTGGTTTCAAGAAATAGAAGAGTTGATCTTAAGTCCAACGATTTTGATGGACTTTTCGTATTTTAGTAATATTTTCTTATTCAAGGTTATTGATTTTTTTTTGTAACGCCATTTAGACTTACTACTTAATTTAAGTGCAATTTAAAAGAAAGCTACACGTTCAAATTATAATTAACTACTGAAAAATAGTTGACAATAGGTGACGTTCTTAAGGAGACAGTCGATAGTGTCTCTATACGGTATAAACAGTCTATAACACTATTCAATGAGCAACATTTGTCAATATTATCTGTTTGTTTATATACGCGTTCTCGAAAATGGATCTAATAATTGCGATAGTGTTTCAGATATAAGTTTTCCAGGAGAGAATAGTTCTAACTGAGTCTCATTTCTGGAAAAACTGGAAGTCTCTTCAAATGCATTGTAACAAAACTGATAAGTTGCTCAGTAAGTACTTAGTAAGTAGTACACCTATTCGTTTAACAAAAGTTCCAATGATTTTTATGAGTGAAAACGATAAGTTACAAAATCAATTTAACTGGAATTTTTACTTATGTTTCGAGTAGAGCTTCGTCTTTAGTTGTAATAGGTAACATTCGGCGTCGACCGCTTTACGTTCTCGAGTTACTTTCATCTTTGCAATCTTAAATGGATGGTAACGGTACCATCGTCATTTTATAAATATAATGTCACAGCCATCACTGTACCCGTTACTACGTCATTTTTTCCATCATCACCAGTATCTATTTAGATCATAAGTGTCTTTGAAATTGTTAGAGGAGTGAACTTTGAAGAAAAGAAACGAGATGAATGATCGTTATACCAAAATGTATTAAAGAGCAACAGTCTTTAGCGAAAAGGCGCTTCGTATTGTGGTCGGATAATCCTCCTATCGTTCTTCTACCGCGGTGGCTCGTCGTCATCTAATAGCAGATCGATATTAGTGATATGGGAACTTCCTAGAACTGTCATACAATGCCAGTTCTGTCCGCGTCGCAGCGCCGCCGTCGACAAACTCTGGTAGCCGAGCGAAGAACAAAGCGGCCGGAGTCGGCAGTTGGCTTATTGAATAACAATAGCCGATAATTAAGTCGGAGCGTGTGTTACGGCTCTCCGCGTTTTGTCATCCTCGTGGGCCACGGCGCAGAGCGTGGAAGCTCGCCTGACACATTGTCCATTCTGCGTGTTTGTAATACAAGCCGATCGCTGAATGCCGTATGTGTTCAAATGATGCATAACTCTGTGGACATTATCTTTGGAAGTGGTTTTTGTCGCCCCCATGAAAGATTCTCACTGTACGCCGCGCCGGCGCGGTGCTTGAAGGTATGCGTATAAAGGAGATAATGACATTGTGATTATTTAAACAAACGATTCGTGTTGGGATACCGCCTTTTGGCACGGCCGCAGTGCGCGGACGGCTGTGTTGTTTGCTGTTGTTTTTTTTTGTTTTACTCACATTTTCAAATATATTTTCATGAGATAAAACATCAAATTTTGTGTTATTATTATTTGTTTATTTTCTTTTTTGCAATTAAGTCGTAACTGTCAAATGTTATACCAAATATTGAACTTGTATTGTTTTGCAATGTTTTGCAAGCTTTAAGCTTTATCAAAAAGCTCGATCGTCAGAAGGATCAACTAAATTTGAATATACCTTTGGGGTGCACAATTTTGGTATTTCAAAACCTTGAAGGTTTGGCTATCCGATAAAAAGCTCATTAGATAGGATAGATAGTATTATGAGATACTATCTATCTAATGGCTTCGGAGTGACAGTATTTTTACAGTTTATCTAAAAATGAAAAAGAAAAATTACTGAGTTCAGTATCAGAATTAAGAACGGGAAAAAAAAATTAATCTGATCAGAATCAGAAAAAAATGGTATTCTTTTTGATTTTTATCTATTATACTATTATGATTGTTTTAAACTCATGCTATTTTTTCCAAAAGATCAGCAGAAGCTTCAAATTTCCACATGGTATGGTCCTTGCATATCTTTCTTGCTCCACTGACATCCATCAATATTTTCATGCAAACTCGTCAGTTTCGGGTGCTATTATACTATTATATTAAAAATTGCCTCATTCCTAGAAATCAAGGACAACCAAAATGTTAAGAAAGCGTTTAATACAATAGCAACGTCAGTTCCTATTGTTCATAACTTGCAGTAGAACAAAACTCTACCGTCCACCTTAAGGCACCGGTACACTGGTGAAAATCTCGCTGAACTAGATTTTGGTGTTATTTTGAATACAAATTTTTCAACGAAAACAATTGAGTAAGGAAAATTGTTTTTGGGTTGGATCGTAGTAAACTTTTTATTTTAATTGATGAATTTCAGGATGATAGATTTAATTTGTTTTAGTATTATTTTCAACAATTTTGAATAGTGATTCCTTAATGCATATAATTTTTCGACGTTAAGGGTGTTACAGACGTGCTATTTTAACTTACAGTTAAGCTGACGCATCTGGTTGCTATAAACATCAGTTGTATCATTAGGTGCTACAAGTTGTAGTCCATTTCCACGTTGACAGATCTAGAGTTTCTATTGAAGATGTTATGTCAATTGATTGACTGTACTACACTTTATTTTTTATTACAGATTCTTTCGTACATGCAAGTCCGAAGTTTTTTTACTAACTTTTCGTAGCCTAGATCTTGTCTGAATAATATTCTCTACTTTATGATTTCTTCTAACCATTCATGTTAATTTGGCATCATTACTTGTTCACGAGAATGCGGAGTGCAGCGAAAAAAACATACCATTTCTGAATATGCTTTGGCAGAACTGACCAAGTGAATAGTATTTTGCTATACCTCCTCAATTTTAAATGCACGGAGTATTTTTATTAATTTACTATTTATGAAGAATCGATTGTCAATTGTTATTCTAATGTTAGTGTATACTTTTATTTGTCCATTCTCTCTATCACGAATTCCACGAGTTTTTAGATTAGTCCCGTCACAACAATCGAACTAACCTAATCGCGATGGGCTATTTCTAGCCAATACACGGCGACCTTAAACGAAGATTCGTCTCAGAAAAAAACGGTAGTTGCGTTAATCAGGACAAACTGGTAGTTTTAACAGCCGCCATTGTCCGTGTAATCGTCACGCATGCCTCTACATTTGTCATCGGGCGTACGGCTTTGTGGCGCATGCGCTGGCCGGGGCGGGTGGGGCGGGGGGCCGCGGTGCGTGAATGAAGTGCGGTGTGTTCGTCGCCGGAGCAATTAGCTCTGTCGAAATTTCAATAATTGCCTTTCGTAGCTCACGGATGTGCTCTAAGGTAGCGATTATGCGGTGTGCCGATGTTATTGTCGGAGGGAAGGGCTTAGGTTGATGGAGCGACTCCGTTTCTTTCTAAATTATCTTTCGGTCGGCCATAGGGCGTGAACTTGAAATGGGTCCGGTATGAAAATGGGTTTAGTGTAACGTAACGGTACATCGGAAAAGCGAAATTGTCTGTATTCACACACGAGCGCGTTAAAGTTTACTTGGTGAATTTGAGCACTTTTTGCTATGGAAAACTTACTGGTACGTTTGGTTTTTGTGGGATGTTTGGTTTGAGTTAAATTGCGGGGTGCTTGACATTATTTAACTGTACTTGCTAGCTATTCATAAAGGCAAAAATATTAAAATATAAATAGAATTGAAAGCACACCAATTTATATAGAGTTTCATTGTGTTCATTAGGGAAAATGATCGCTTTTTACTTTTTAGTTCATTGAGTTTTTCAGTTCTTTTATTTATCACTTTTTAGTTCAATAAACAGTTTTTTTTTAACTCTAAACAATATTTCATATCTTTGTTTATTGAATAAAGCGCGTTTTTTATTTTTATACTGTATTTTAACATTAATAAAGCGGGTTTAATTAATCTATTTTTTGAACTACATTTTACAATTTTTAACACGCAGTCAGCAATTATACAACAGTATTGCAACAGTAACAATAAACTATACTGTTCCAGCGCAAATGAAATGAGTTGAAACTCGGGAGGTTCAGTAACCACATTTCAGTTTCCGACTACATCATCAGCTTCTCATCACAGGGTGTAGCGTAAGAGAAATATGAAAATAATCCAAATGAGACTAAACAATTAAAACAGGGAGATTTACCTTGAATAGTTCCAATTTACACCTTACTACGACTCCATCATAAGACACCGTCGCTTAACGCAGTGCATTGGACACGTCAGAAGAAACCAAACCAAATCAAATTCAAGGGTTTCATTAGTAACCATCGAAGAGTTACACTAACGATCAGCTTCGTGACCAAATCCGATCGATACATAATAAATACTGAGTTAATATAAATAATTAAAAGCACATTACACATTAACGCATAATTATATTTATAATTTATGATGTCAATATAATATCAGTGTACTTTTTTATCGGTCCCATAAATAAACAGGTGCAATTCACCAAAGCAGTCGTCGCTGCAGCGTGGCGTGTCACCCGCCGGTAACTCATGCGCGGGCGTCCCGCGCGGTGCAGTAGCGCCGGCGGCCGTCACGCCATCGCCGCGTAAATTCGCGACGAATGTGGCCGGGGCGAGAACTTCGCTCCCACTCCTCGCCGCTTTTAGAATGTTTGATTTCTAATTGAAGAGAATACTGCCCCAGGAAATTCGTCAATCTTGGTCGGTCGACTCGTGCGAGCTCAGAGTAACACGGGAAACAAACAAGATTTTGCTCAATAAACCACTGTTGTAGAATTGATGTTGTCATTGATCATGTACATCTGAAAACCTTTTTTTTAAATCTAGTTACGTTTTCATTTTTATGACATTCGATGACGAGAAATTGATAACCTCTATGAGTATAAAAATATTTAATGTAATTGGTGTAGAATACAAAAAAAAAACATTAATATTCGGATTATATGTAATTGGAAAATTGGCTTTAATTTAATTATATTCAGCATCATTTTTCGTGTAATATAATATGTAATTATTTTCTTCATATTGTACAATTTAATAAATTTCTTAATATAAAACAGTATAACATTTAATTTTATACCACATGAAGAGGGAAAATGGGCTACTTATTTAGTGGGGACCGCAATAAGATAGTCCCTCTTAAAATGATGTATACAGAATTAATTAAATGTTTCTTTAGTTATTGACAAAAATGAGTTTCCATATTTTTTCTTGTATTGCCTGTTCAACATTTTATTTTATAGAAAGAAAATTTGTAATTTTCTTTCCCTATAGTATAAGTACTGTTTTTTACCGTTTGTAATGTACAAAAAATGTTGTCTGTGTATAAAATTCACGTATGTCTGTTATTCTCAAATTATTATATAGATAAAGATTATATCAAAGATAACAATTCAAACATTACTTTCCTTACAAACAGTCGTTTAATATCTTATAGTGAATAAGCAAGTCGACTTTAAATGTGATCTTAAACACAACGAACTGCCCGAAGTAACGTAACACAGCCTGATGACGTAACAACAATAGGATCGCTCATGACGCATGAAGAGTAAAAACTGCTCTTCGCTCTCGTGTATTATGACTTAACGTAATGCTAATTCTTAACGAGTAATTGTCAAACCGAGAATCGAATTTCGTAACACGCTGTACTGTCACTAACATTCACCGCCTTGTTAATAGCTCGAAAATAAAATAAAATACATTTCTTCAAATCTTCTACTCGGCGAATTTAAGTAAATAATACAAAGGAATTAAATGGATACCTAACTATATGTGGAAGTAGGTCCATAGTTTCACTGTTTGTTATTCGCATCTTAAATGCAATAATAGGAAGTGACAATTCCCAAGATCCGCGCATCGTTCGCTGATCACCTGACCCCGCGACCCGCGCGTCATCGGTGCGAGATCTAAGCAAAACTCTATAAGATGCATCTGTCGTGTCATTATTCGCGAGTCGGCACGCGGTCCGACGCGAGTTATCGGTTTGCGCAACCTCTCCTTGCACGTTGCGGTGGCGCCGGCGACGCAAACGTTCGCGTTTCGTGCGTTTGCGGCGCGAGAGCGGCGCATTGTCCCCGCGTCAGTCACGTCGGCCGCTAACAAAGGAAACGTACTTTTGCTTAAGTTTCTATTTTGCAACAATGGCCCGACTCGTCCCCGATCGCGATTAGACAGGGGAGCGCCGTATGACTACCTACGGTTTAGCGACAGCAAAAAAATTATGTAGCTGAAAATAGAAAAAAAAATATATACATATTTAAGAAAGCCATTAATCTCAAAAATCGTAGCTACATATTCTATATTATAATACAATCAAAGATATTCCATATCCAAATACTGGTAAGATTTTTTCACATTTCTTTGAGATCTATAGTAAAATTTTACTAAGATCCTTCTACAGAACAATGTAGCAATTTTTTATTTTTTTTAATCGATGCGAGCTTAATTTATTTTGCCGACCGTACGCACCTATGAACGGGGATTATGGATTACGTTCGCAAAACTGACGCCATGAATTTAAAATTAAAACCTCTCGCGACGCAGACTCGACCCGACAGCGTCAATCGTTGGGAATGCGATCTCGTGTGTACAGAGCAATAGATATCGCAGAGAACCAGACATACGGAAATTTGAATTTTTTTCGAACAAATCATATTTTTTATTGAACCCAACTATGCATTCGGTTTGTTCATGTTTTTATCTTTGGCAAAATAAGAAAATGGTGCTTAAGCAGCACATGCTGCAAAAGAATAGATTAAATTACAAGTAAATTAGGGATGGATACAATTTTAAAATAGATGATATAATACATCTATGGTATCTCAATACCATACGATTTTCGACTATTAATGTGTTTTTTTTTTATTAATACATTGTAATCTTTTTTCTTCGTAATATTTAAAACATAAATAAATGTAACTATATTAGAATAATAGATGAAATGTTTATCACGGATTATACAGGAAGCGGCAAAATGGAAGTGCACCCAATCACTTTTCTTCAATAAACATATTCGTACAATTCGGTCAGCATCTGCGTGTTCGGTGACCTGCGCGCGGACGTGCGGCGCGCTGTGGCAGCGCACCACTTGCATTTACACAGCATTATTTCCGAAAACGAAACAATTATCAAAGGGCGCAAAGCGATTGTCGGGGTGACGCGGGGCGGTCGGAAACGTTTTCATAATCCGCCCTGTAGGGTTATAAGTCCGATGTACGCCGCCGAATTTTCGTTTTGTCTGTGAGAATGAACGTTTCGGCATTATAGAATGATGGCTGAATAACAATAAACTCGTAAAAAAGCTGGGCGACGGTAACTTGGTGCATTAACGCTTTGGGTTTTTGTGACGTGAGTCTTATATGTTTGAAATAAATTATTGGTATGAAAGTTGAGGTAAATGGAGAAATAGACAAGTGCGACGTGTTACGTCCTGTATATCAAAATTGTAATCTGAAAATTTCGTATATATTCCATTCATTTATATGACAGTACATAAAATAGACAACCAATTTAGAAATTTGGAATTTACAGCTTAAGGAGTCCAGCTTACATTGCGCCGATGTATTCATTGTTAAAATGCTTAATAATCTGGTATGGATTGTGTTATAAATATCCGTGAATTGACGCCAAAGAAATTTGTTTTACTACACGGTAAAGTTTAAACTTTATGTTGTGGACCAAGAATAGAACTCTCGCACAACAAACCGGCAAACGATCCTGGAATTCACGGACGTCAGCCATTATTAATTTAAAGTACCATCTAAGATAAATTCTCACAAAAAACAATCAATAATGTAATATATTGTACTACAGAGCAACACAAATCGATTACTTGTTGAATAAACATTGTAAAAATTATATTTATTGCGGAGGGAAAACGACTCGAATTCCGTTTCGATTGAATTTTCACCCCCGAAAACAGATTACCACCCGATTCCCAGAGGAGAAACGATGAATCATTCAAGACTGAAAAACAGTATCTTATTTACAGTACATCGCTGTTAGAGTATAATAAGTTTTTTATCATCCGCCTATAATAACAGCAACGTATGCTCAACTAATACAACTATCCGAAAACATGGTGGTAGGGAGGACACTCGACACATTGTATCTGTAAAAGGGGACGCAACATTATGGTGTCCATTATTTATGGTAAGTTAAACTATGGTTACGCAAACAATATGGCGCAAGCTTCGTTACTTCGCTAAATAAAAATCTCGACGGGGGTGAGCACTAACTTATTGTTAAAAGGTTGGAAGTTGTTAAAAAAATGTTTGGGCTTTAGGGTTTGCCCAAACCAATATTCATACGGATGTTTATAGGTTGAGTTTTCTTTAACACCATTTTGAAAAAAAAACAAAGCTATAAACAATTTACATTAAATAAAATATAGACCTAAATGTATCGCAGTCGCTTATCGCTAAATGGTTAATATTTGAGATCATAAATAAGTATTAACCGACATAAAAATATATGCAAAAAAGTTCAAAATATGTAAAATAATTATGATGTATGATTTTAATCGTGCCTTAGGTAAAGATGATATCGTAAAGCTAAGGAAATTGCATCCTTGTTTTCTATTTAAAAAATTAAGTAAATAAATAGAAGGAATTATTGTTGAACATTTTTCGTAAATGCAATAAACTGATTACGTCAAATGTTTAAAATGAATAAATCGTGATATCTCTATCAACAAAATAATTGATACCATGAAATAGTTTCAATTTATCTTTATTTTCTATACAGATATTTTCGTTATATATTTATCAAATTTTTAGCTTCACAAATATGTAATAAAAAAGAAATTACATTTTAAACTACATAAGTTACAGCAGACGCTTAATTTTTTTTGATTGAAATAAGTAAATCTTCAAAAGAAAACCGGCCAACTGCAAGTCAGACATACACACGAAGGGTTCCTAACCACCATACAATATTTAACATAATATATTTTTAGGAAGTGTTAATACAAAAAAAAAAAGAATAAAATTAAGATCGAACAATAAACGTAGGAAAAAAGCACATTTGTTATATGGGGTCTTCCTTTAATTTTAACTTTCGGTATATTTTTATGTTTCGGTAACTTTATATTACTTATTGTTTTAGCCATTATAGCAATACCACAACCTGTGAATATATCAAGTCTCTACTTATTACAGTTCAAAATTTATAGCTCTATGACAGGCGGACGGACGGACAGACAGACGGGCACACAATGTAGTCTTAGAAGTAGACAGCATTCCATTGGCGCCCTTTGGGTACAGAACCCTAAAAAGCATAACATCGGACGGACTTGCCAACACGTCGCTCTAACACGCCCACGGAACCACCCCGCTAATCTCTCAATTCGACCCTCCAGAAGGTTGGTGTTTAATTTTATAGGCGAATTAATTGTACAGTGCACACACTCCGCCCGGCCTGCTGATGGCTTCGCGTGTCGACTGCTAAGTGAAGGCTGGGGTCCGACAGTGCGATGCGCTCGCGCGGCTGTCGGCCAGACGATTAACTGTGGCGAATATCTTTCAATCTTTGTCTCCTTGCAATTTTTTTTTTTCATAAAAAGTGAAAGAGCTTTGAGCACTGAAATTTTGCGCAATTAAAATATTAATACTATTTTTAAATGACTATATATACTTTTTAGTCAAAACGATAGGAAATACGGTTGTGAAGTAATTAGTCTCCGCTGTTCTACTTCTTTTAGTGTCAGAATTCCCACTCCTCCCTTCATAAATCCAGTTCCCCACCATCAATCTACTCCCTCTTTTATCATCTTACTCCCACTTTTACTAGATATCCTTTTCCTTTCCAAGAGGGCAGCAATGCACTGGTAACTCTTCCGTGGTTGCGAGTGTCCACAATCTCTGGTGGCTCTCACGCTCCTTTGCCTCTCAAAATTCTAAAAAAATCAAAAATGTACATAGAAATAATACGTTTAAAGATACAATAACAAAATGGCACCCTATTTCTTGGATTCAAAGACCAATCGATCGAATGATCATCGGAAACATGTAAAGACGAGCCGTTGATAATCTTGCCCGTTGCAGAATTACGAATAATGGGCAACATTATCTCAAAATTGCAAAAAAAAAATGTTTTTGAGAATAAAACTTTGTCAATAGACAGTAAGGTTGGCTTCGAATAATATTTATGGTGTTGGATCATCAACGACAGAGTAATTAAAATCAATAATGCTCAATAATGCTCGATTAAGTTATTCGTTCCGATAAGACGATTTTTGTTCATATTTTTTGTGTTCTTAATTTTTTTTTTAATTTCTTATAAAACATTTATTAAAGACGCTTACAAATACAACTCACGTAAATTTTTAATGAAATATTTGGTGGATTGTTTGTTTCTGGTTTGAGGATAGATCTCGAAGACGATAGATCTGTTGTCGATTGTTAAAGTGTTAAGATGTCACTCTCGTGAATACAAATGACCTTTCCCACATTTCAACAACTATTGTTTCGGCTTCAATTTAAGCATCACACTGTCGAAACAGCGTATGCTGCCTCAAAATTACCTGTATGTAGGTTTCACGTCCAAACTTCGAAGATCCTCGGATCTGCAAATTCGTATCTTCCACAGATTCCTTCGTGAGTGCGAGAGACGGGATTTCTTTAAATATAGCGATGCCAATTGCTTCAGATTTAATACGAAAAAAACTCAACTTCAGTATAGCATAACAAAGTGTTAAGTGCATTTAGGTACCTTATTAGATAATCTTACTTGACTGATTTATAATATAATTTCGCAATTTAGTTAGTAAAGAAAAAATAAACAAACAGACAAAAGCACGGACTTCTAAAAGAAAACTGACGAATGATATAAAAATTGCAACTCTGGTACATTAAAAAAAATTTAAAACATATTGGCAAATTAATTAATCATACAGTATGAGAAATATCTTTACGTTATATGACTTGTATATAGAGTAGGTGTTAAATATGTCATAATTCATTTCAGATTTCATCTAGATTAATCCATATTTGAAACAGCTTATAATACATTATTGTTTAATATATATTTTTCTACAATAGTCATATCTAATAAAGTGAGTATATAATTTTTATCACTTTAGCCTACGATTTTTCATCTAATTTTGGACTGTTGCTTTGAATGATGTTCATAAGATGGTAGACTATCACCACAATCATAAAGCGGTAGTATCATCTTATGGCTCTATGATGATATGGTAACAGTCAGATTGATAGTGACAAAGTGTATCTAGTGGCAAATGTGAATAGGTACAGCCAAGCAGAATAATGGTTTTATATAAATATGCAAATCAACAATTTGTGATACATTTTGTAGTTGCAAAAAATATTTAAGATTATTTATTTTAGGGCTAATTTGATGCTTTCTAAATTCTGAATTTTTCAATGATATAATATTTTAATAGACCTTCACGTGACTTTGAAAACCTTTTCAATACTTTGAGTTCACTGGTTTTTGCATTGTTTAATGCAGATATGCACCTAAAGGTCATTATTTGGTATTTTCACTTAATTCGATGAAATTAAAATAAATCTATTGAATCGAGAATGCCTGAGCAGCGTGGTAATTAATGCACTCTTTCTTTCAATCATGATCCTGAACTTAGTCTTATTTTCCATTCAAATTCCGATTTCACTATATATTTCGATACCGGTGCCGTTTCCAATTGTAATACTATTTCTCTTTATTTCTTTCTTTTCATTTCGACCACTATTCGGCTCTCTATGTCACTCCCTAACATAGTTTCGATTCGATTATTCATTATATTATTTTTTTATGTAGCGAGAAATAACACTAAATTTGAACTAAGTCTTAATTGTTCTGGAGCCGATTTATTTTCACAAAAAACATCTTAGGCGTGATTTCTACAATCAGTAAAAAAATATTGTAATTGGTCAATAATAATAGAGTTAGTCACAATTAGGTACTATCTCACAAGAATCGTGTGTTTTTCCAAGATTAATAGTAGCGTAACTTACTATCTGGTTCATAAGCTGTGCTTAAGCAAAGTTCGCGTCGCAAAATACTTTGCACCGTTTCTGTACGAAAGAAGACAAACCAACAAACACATTATCGCATTAATAGCTAATATCAACTAAATTCATCCGTTGTTAGGATCTTGTATCAAAGCGGTTTTTTGATTCAAAAGCAACGCTTTCGAATATTTGACCATCACCGCCATTTACGCATGGAACAAAATTTTATTGAATCAAAACACCAAATATAAAATGAATGTCGATTCCACTATCCGAAGCAGTAGTTTCAAATGCATACATTTCAAATACAGTCGCGATTAATATTAATTAATGGCGCTTATGCACACCTCCTTCTCTATCGGCCGATAACAATCGGTCCGTAGCTGAGGTGCAGGCGAGTTAAAGTTTCAAAAAAATCGCCCGAATCACTCACGCGGCGTGGACAATAGTTCGTTAAGGAAGGCCGGCCGGGAGCGGGCCGTCTCACACGACTCATGTTTACGAAAATAAATCTCGGGCACAACGACAAAACTACCGTCTCACCTCCCGTCACTCCATAATAATATGTTAATTTATATTTAATATAATAAATCCAACTATAATAGCGAAGAATGCGCGGCCGGCACAAAGCGGCAGCCACCCCGTACTCGGCGTTTGAATTGCGCTAATCCATTTTATTGCGTGTCACGAGCAGTTAGTTTAAATTTATATTTGGTCGAGTGTCACACCCCGCCCCGCGCCCCCCGTCGGACTGGAACCGGCACCCCTAAATCAACCCTACAAAGACGTGGCAGAAGAAGAAGAGGAAAAAAAAAGAAAGAATATGTGTCTATGTAAATTCCTAGAGAAAGGACAGTCGAGATTAGCGATGGTTGAATCGCGGTAATTAGGAGATTTATATGCAAAGCTTTTTTGTGGTGGGCATTATTAGCTCGTAGGGGCGTCAGCCGAACACGCACCGCCGCGACTCCGAGTGAACTATTAATACTAGGGGATGCAAATCGCCATCTCGGGTCACTCCCATCATTGGATTTATGGCCGTGGTGAATTTAATAACTGTATGATATTGCGGGATAGTTCCCAGGCGGCGATGACCGTTGGGTCGTCCTAGGGAAGCAGAAATTAAAAATAGGTGTGAGAATGCAAATCGTAACAAAGTTGCATCGGTGCTTCACCGGTGTTACTTAAAAAAAAATGTAGATACTTTTCAATCCAAAACCAACTTGGACTCACATACAATATTTTCTATATTATATAACAAACAAGTAAATCAAGTGACAGAGTAACAAAATTGGATCACTTTTTTGATTTCGAAGTTGTTTACAATACTGCTGCTACAATCCATTATAGTTTTTTTTAATGAGCCTTTTACATTTTTACTGTTTCAGTTCTAAACTTTTATCTCAATATAATGATTTTAATAAATATCATTATTTTCAATACATTATGAAACCTTTTGCAATTCATTATTTCTTAGCATGAGTTTTTAACAAAAGAAACCTGACTTTGTTGTGATTTTTTGCAGACGTAACTATGTGTATTACCAAAGCAACAAGATCTGGGCGTTAAAATTCTCTATCATAGATCTATGACCAGAATATTTTCTGACTCATCTGCTATTAAATGAACAACTAAAACAAACTCTGTTCAAATATTTCTATCGCAATCCTTACTAAATATTGTCTAGCCGTTTATTTGTAACGGTAAAATATTATTATAAAAAAAAAAACAAACATGTTACTTCTTTAAACGGGCGTCGTTACTTACAATATCAAAACTCATTGTTCGCTAAGTAAAAGCGCGAGTTTGTCTAACAAAAGGCGGGGTCGAGGAGCAAAACTTAAGACATTGTGCGCGCGACCTGCGCGACGACCATTGTCTGCGAATTTTTGTAGCTCTGTTCATGATGCATCAGTGTCAGTCGAGCTGTCACTCCTCGCGTCTCGGTCGCTGGAGAGACTTATTATTACAATTTCACATGAGATTATCAAAAACTAATTCTGTTCAATTCAATTAATGAAAAAAAAAATACTGCAAGTAGAAACATTTTGAATTGGTAAGGCTTTAATTTTAAAACTATATTGTATGATATAGATACATATATTTGAAAATGTGACGTAATTTAGGTATTATTAAAGTAAATGATTTGACACTTTTCTATGATAATTGAATTATTATATTAGCAAATTAAACCATTTATATAATTATAATTATAAAAACTAATTTAACGCCCGATACTCTGTCGCTTTTGTTATTTACGCTGTGTAAGAGCCAAATATCAAAATTTAATCAAAAAAAATCAACCATAATCGCCAGTTAAATATGGCGTTTACGTGGAATTATGGAAAATTTTAGAATAAGAAAAATGTTACGAGGCGCGTTCTATAAAGAGCGAGAGTGAGTATGTTGCCAGTAAGTTAAGGTTATTTTATTTTTGATGTAGTACCCTTTTAGCATAATACACTTGGCTTTTTTTTTCCTAAAAGCCTAAAATTCCTATCTTAAAAAACTTTTCGTCCTGAATACCTAAAAATTCCTGTACTCCAGCGACTGCTACTTTATCATCTTCGAATCTCTGTCCTTTTAGATATTCCTTCAACCTTCGAAATAGGATTCACTGGGGATAAGGTCGAATGAATATGGAGAATGCTCAAGTCTTTCGCCGTCAGCATCTCGAACTGCCGGCTTAGCAACGACGTAACTGTAAGTCGAGGCATTACCTTGTTGGAACAAAACAATTTTTGCTAGTTTGCCTCGCCGTTTCTTTCGAATTTCGTTACGCAATTTTTTATTTGTTCTGCTTACAAAGAATCCGCAACAGTAGCCCTACAAATGATATATTCAGACATGGCCGCTCCTTTGCTATCGCAGAAAAAAGAGTCCATTATCTTTCAACACAACGACTCGCCTTAAATCTCTTAAGGGTTAAAAATGATGGTATTTTCCTAGTCGTAAACTGTAATTTTGTTTCTGGATTGTAAGGTAATGTAAAAAACTATCGAGATGTAACAGTTCCAAAAAAGTCTGGTTTGTTTTTGTGCATTGGTAAGCGTTCTGGGGACCCAGCGCGCGGATCCTTTTTTCACCCTCAACTGATCGTGTGCAATGTTGTGCATACTATCAGTCGTAATGTTATTTCTTCGACTATAAAACGTATCGTGACACGACAATGTTCCACATCAATTTTTTTTCCTTTTTCCCCATTTCTTTCGCTATTTTTAATCCGCTATTTTTAATTTTTTCATAAGATAACTTTTGAACGCTTTGCTTGAATTTTATTTGTTTTATGGCATCCCATGTAATTTTTTAAACAGGAAAGGTGTCTGAGTAATAAACATCAATTCATCAAAAATTTGATATGCTATTTTAAAAAAAACTTTATTTAATTTAATTTTCCGTGAACGATATCGAAAGAAACCCCCTCCCCCCACGGTTTTCATACAGTGTACTACGATAGACGTTAAGTAAAAAAAGCTAATTAGTTACATTTTGGAATATATCGGTAGAGTAGTTTACAAAATATTTTAGAAAAACCCTTTTTGAAAATTTTTTCTCCAACGACGTCTCTTGAGTGAATAAACAATTTTTTATGCAGTTCATGGAAATCGATCCATCGTTTATTTTAAAACCGTTTTTCGTAGTTTCGCGTATATATACGTCCTAGGTACGCCGTCAAAAACTGGTATAAAATATGATACATGCTTAAACATCCACAATATTTTAAATGGAACAAATTGAACCTCTATCATAGAATAAATGAGAAAACTGGAATTATGGTAATATCGATAAGTTAAAAAAAAAACAGTGAGAGCTAATCGGTTAGTATCTAGTAAATGGTGAGTTCGAACCGTACGCCTGTATCATTAAAATGTAGTTTTGTAAGTAATAGAAATTGGTTCGGAAAAAGTTTACCCTGAAGGTTAGCCCTAATGCTTTTTACTTAGAGATTGATGTCCTGGAGTGGAGCATTATAATCGGTTGCGCAAGATTTACTAAAAGTAATAAATTCTTCGTCATCGTCATCGACGATCTTCAGAACGTCTTCTATACCATCATTTTCTGTAGAGATAGAATATACAAAAACATATTTAGGGGTAGCACGTCTAAATAATATTTCTGAACTGTCCTATACCTATCTAAAAATGACACGACGCCATAGAGATTATTTCTGGTAATTTCGTTTTCCTGTTCCAATTTCGGCGTGGGACACTAAAAAAGCCGCCAAGAAACGCAATCAACGAATGAGATTGGAAATCTGCATTCTCACTTTTCAATCGATTGTAAAACGGGATAAGTCCGCACCGATCAAAGGCGACTCCGCGAACTCGCCCGGGGACAGCGGCCAGGGAGAGAATTAAAACTTTTGAGGATGTCGGTGACAGCTTTGAATTAGCGCCTTTTGCGAACCGCGACGCGGCCACGTCGTTAAATATCTCGGGGGACTTTCATCAGTTCAGTAATCAAACGTGATTTCTAAAGCCGATTACCAATACTTTAATAAGTTTTCCGAGCATGTCACATAGAATAGGGAATACAGCTAAAACCGCTTTCGATTTACGTGTAAGATTCTAACAAGTTAAAGGATTTAATAAAAAAAATATCTGATCTAATCGCTGTCTTATTGTACAGCTGTCCACTTATAACGGGTATAAAAACAAAGACATAGTTTACTAATGACCTATTATATGACTTATGTACATTATAATACAGATAAGTTATTAACGACCTATTCATGATTTTGTATAAGGCGAGATTACTCATAGGTTCATAAAGCTCATTACACACCAAGAATATAATCTTCATTTTTATTAGAGAGTTTTAAATACCTATACATAAAAAAAATATATTACCTTAACCGTCTGCATGCGGCTAATATATGACAATACATGGAAAATATTTCTCTTTGGAAGTAGTCAAGCAACCGAGGATTGTTATTAGCTATATATATATAGCGATATATATGTTTTTAAAATTTTGTAGTTTATAATCAGCTCTATCAATAAAACATATGTTATTTTCAGATCTACTTGACAGGCCGTTGAATGGTCAATGTGAAGCTTAAATATCTTTCAATGACTTAGGATATCTTACGGTGCGTAAGATATTTTTAAAGTGCTAACAGAGTAATGTATAATCCAATAGCAACCTGAGATAATAATATACATTATGATCATGATCATCATTTGTAATGTTTCAGTATCCACTTGCTTTCTCAAAAAATGTAAGAAAACTGAGTATTTCTTCCTTGTCATCGAAACTACTAAGTTTAAAATAAAAAAAAATTAAATTGAAAAAAAGTACGAAATATAATGCTTGTATACTTTACGGGATAATCTAAACGAAGCCCTTAAGTCTTTTTCTGTGCAAAAAGTGAAATAGTTCACAAGGGAAAACGTGAATAGTTTAAGTTACTTGATTTCGTTATAAAACGAATATGTTAATATACACCACGTAATTCTTCTACCCGAATCCGACGTGCGCTTGGCCGGTTTTTTTCCTTTGAAACATCAACGCCGCAAAACCAACTCAACTGTACATTACTAACAAACAGGAAACTTTTTATTTTGAACAAAAACAACTCTTAATGTTTCGTTTTCTCTCTTCGAGTTTCAGTTTATTCGTTGCCGGGTTTCACAAATTTTTTTAGCCGCAGAGAAAACTTCCTGATCTCGAAAAAAGCACAAACATTTACTTACTCTTTGGCTTTCGAACTAACGAATGATGTTTGCTGCCGAGGTAGGTCTTAGTTGTGAGAAAGACATTTAGGTAAAATGACAGCAATGTATACTTGTAATCGATATAAAAAAATATTATATGTACAGTAACCACTAGTTATGGAGAAATTATTAGCAAGGAAAAAGGTTCGTCAAAAAAATATTTTTTTTTTGCAAAGGTGAATTGAGTCTTGCACATCGATCTCAAAAGTCCATTACGAATTGTGCAATACGAGTTCATTAGTAGTATTGTGAAAAAGTGAGCACATGTTTCTTATATATTTGCAACAATTTAACACTCATTTTTATTGCGTTAGTATCGAGTATTCCTTATTTCCTTCAAGTAGGTACCTATCAATTTAAATTTTGTTCCTGCAAATACAGAATAGTTTGATTGATTGTTGAGTACATCTTGAGCACTGTGATTATCAGTCGAGAGGGTTTTGTAATATTTTGACATGCGGTTCCTATTTTGGATCGCGTTTGCGTCACCTAGCACTTCAACCATTGTCTCTGACGTCTATCATCTCAGCTTTTTGTTGAATTATTTCATAGAAAATATTGAATTTATCAATGAAGTATTACAAAATTTTAAGTTTTCTTGTACAAAAAGTATGACTTTGCATAAATTCGCTATAAGACGTTTGCTTGCGATATGCAGCAGCATGCAGCATGTAAGCCAACGCTGAGCTTTGTATCTTCTCTTCTACTACCAATCCTCATCCACAGAATTGATTTGAGACGATTGACAGACATTGAACATTAAGCAAGTGTTAAGATTTTAATTTATCACAACCGCCAATGTAACTAGAATATAATTCCAGTATAAATTTAGTACTAGTACAGCATATCAGGAGAAGGTCAGACAATTACATCTAGCAGCTTGCTAGGAGTATTAAAATTAAGAACAGATGCAATTCTAACTACTCTATGAATATGCAATACTGCACATTGCAGAAGAAAATGTGCGTGGCTCGGTGATGCGTTGGATACCAGCAAATTATGCCTGTTATAGGCAAGCGTCTACTAAATTCTAAGTCTGAAATTTGTCACGATCGTGCCCTTAGTAACGTATCGGATATTATATCACGTTTAATGTATTTCTGATATATACCACATTATTATGAACAACATAAAAATACACATATACCTAGAATACAATACTTAATATCATAGACTTCCCAACAACAGTAATACCATGGTTAACCTCTTACCGCATCGCGGATCATATATGAACCAAGCCATATTTTCGTGAATATCTTCAATTAGAAAATAAAAACAGTCGTTTTATGTATAGCGTATCGAATATGTTCCATTCCTCTGTCATAATAATATGAACACCGCCATCTAGGAGTAACTCTACGAAATCGCCCATCATTCAACATCGACGAACAGGTTGCTACTTGAGCGCGTCGGTTTCTGTTACTTGAAAATTCCGAAAAAAATATAAAATCTCTAGTTACCGCTATTAGATAAATATTACAAAGAAGAAAAATACTTATAGATTATTGATAAGGTAAGTTTTTTACATTTTCTACAATTATATTAGCATTTTTGAGTATTTAATTGTATGGATCAAATTTGGTACAACATGCAAAAATATTCTTTTTCTATTGTGTCTTATTTGTACCGATATGCAAAAATGTAAAGTGTGTTTTCATTCCTAAGTAAATAATACGTCTGTGATTGTTTATAATGTTTATTCTATTTTAGGCAACCTGAAGGAATATGGACCCTAGACGATTTTACGGCGGTATCCATACGATAGTCAAGGATTTTCCGGACAGCAGTGCTGACGAGGACCTATCAGATGACGAGCAACTAACAAATAGAAGACGAAATGTACTACCTCCTCTCTGTGAATCAGAGGAGTCTGAATCAGATTCTGATGATAATATACCTATATCTCATCTTGCTTTGTCAACAAGGACTTCAAGGGCTGAAAAGCCTCGATGGAGGATGGATTTTTGGAAAGAGCTGAGACTGATTTACAGTTTACTGGAGATATTTCTTTGCCTCTAGAAATAACAGCGTTGAATACCCCGTACCAGTTTTTCAAATATTTATTCACGGACGACATTTTCTATATATATCTCAAGAAACTAATAAATATGCAGTCGAAAAACGACCAGAAAAGCCCAGTAATATTACTGTAAAAGAACTTGAACAGTTCATTGGTATTTGCCTTTACATGTCAATAGTTCAGTTACCCTCTACAAGGTTTTATTGGAATGAGGATATGGGTACCCTAAAGTTAGTACAATAATGTCCTGTAACCGTTTCGAAAGAAATCAAACGTTTTATTCATTTTAACGATAATTTGACACAAATACCAAAAGGACAGCCGGGATATAACCCTCTTCACAAAATCCAACCATTATTGGAGCTTTTAAGGCAAAGAATTTTGACAGTTCCTAAAGAACAGTATATGGCTGTTGATGAGCAGATTATACCTACTAAGAGCAGATCATCTATGCGGCAATACAACCTAAGAAACCCCACAAATGGGGCTACAAAACTTTGTCCTTAGCGGCAGTTCAGGATTTAGTTTTGATTTTGAAATATATACTGGAGCTCAGGGACCTGTACAGTCTGACACTAATTTGCCTAAAATAAGTACTAGCAGTGACGTCGTAGTTCGCCTTTCTAGGACAATACCAGAAGGACTCAACTACAAACTATTCTTTGATAACTGGTACACGTCACTACCCCTGACGTACCTTGACAAAAAGTATTTTACCAATAGGCACAATAAAAGCTAATCGTATCCCAGGCTACAAGGTTCCAGTTGAAAAGATTTAAAAAAAAAGAGGAACTACTGTAGAAAAATTGACCACAATTGACAACACTGATATATCAGTAGTGACCTGGTACGACAACAGAGTTGTGAACTTAGCTTCAACTTACGTTGGCAGCAAACCATCATCTGAAGTTCGACGTTTCAAAAAAGAAAAGCATATCAAAATGTATCATGTCCAAAGGCAGTCACGGTTTATAATAGACATATGGGTGGCGTGGACTTATTAGACGCTCTTCTTGGCTATTATAGAATTCAGATTAGATCAAAAAAGTTCTACCACCGCATATTTTTTCACATGATTGATATGATGACAGTTAATGCGTGGTTGTTATACAGGAGAACTTTAGCGGATTCAGACCCATATTTACCTTTAGCCGACTTCAAATGCGCAGTAGCTGAAGGGTTAAGCCAAAGCAATAAACCATCAACAAGTGGAAAACGGGACGCCTTCTTATGAACTGGAAAATGCTATTGAAGCGAAGAAATTGAGAGGACCCATTGCTATCATGCCGTCTAGAGATGTAAGACTGGATCAAATAGATCATATGCCTCTCTGGACCACTAGACAGCGGTGCAAAGTGCCAGAATGTAATGGCAGGTCACATGTTGAGTGCCAAAAATGTAAAGTGAGCTTATGTCTTAATGACAAAAGAAATTGTTTTAAGTTATTTCATACAACATAAGATGGCAGGAATATTTTTATTTTTTTTCAAATTATAACATTTATTTTTTAGTTAACCCAAAAAATTGTTTTAAAGTGATTGACGGGAACTGACTGCAATTACCGAAAAATATTTTGTATTTTTTGTTTACTGGACCAAATATGTACCAAAGTGGAAAAACGGTATATTTTCTTTATTTTTCAATAAATAAAAAAATGCTAAAACACGTGTCCTTTTATTTCTTATTTACTATCACATATATTTTTATCATCAACAAAAAAAAAATCATGCGGTAAAGGGTTAAGGTAATAGATACAATTGGAGAATAAATTTAAACCATACTTCATTTTAACAAATTATTCACGTGTTTTAAAATAAATATTATATCTGAATCAATTTATATTTAATTTATTGAATTCACTGCAAGAGTTCGAACGCAATAGGAATCTACTTTAGCGTAACTCAAAGCTCACTCCATTGTCTCGCAAGTCCAGGCTCCAGGTATGGCCGTTATCTTGTTCGGGAAATTAGGTTCGAGGGTTGAATACGGTCCATCGGGCGGGTCCAGTCGTGCCTCGCATGTCATTGATGCCGGCGCACAATGCTCTGCGACGACGAACTACGTCTGGCATGGAACCTGCGGGTGCCTGAAACTGTTTTAGAGCGTAAGTGTACCACGTCACACACGTGTGAGTTTAGTCGAGATAGTGTAAGCTGTAGATTTGTCGATTGTACGTGTCGATTTCAGGAATTACGTATATCTTTGAGGTATGTACGAATAAAATTTGGTTTGTTATTCACTCGCTTAATGATGTATTTACGGATTTTTATTCCAATTTCTATCACTTTCTGAGTAAGAGATAACTAGATTAATAAATTAATATTTAGATTATATAATTAATAAATAAAATAAATAGGTCATATGATTAAATACATAACTTTTATAATCGATTATTTTGATTTTGGTTGTAATTGGAACCCTAAATTAATCGTTCGACAGAGGATCTGAATTTTAATTTTATTATTGAGTGAGTTCCTCGCACAGATAATTTGTAATCAATCATTGCAAATGTTCAGTTAATTCAGTAAAAATAAAGACAAAAGGAGAAAGAGTGCTATTGCATTTCGAGAAAATGGGAGTGGAGAAAAAGAGAGCAACGTGTACATAATGATTTAAAGCGATTAAAGAAGATATTGTCGCGCATGCGCACGTTGTTGATGTACGCGCCAGACGCTATATATGACCAATTGAGGCATCGCGCGTTTATCATTGCGTTTTGTAATTATTTACCTATATTATAATTTTGTCCTACGGTGTTTGGTTATATCTGCGAAGAGTTATTATTTAAACATATTTAAAGTATTAAAGTTTTATTAACAATAATCTTTCTAAATTTAAGAAGTTTCACTTCTATCACGTGTATGGTGCTGCATTAGCAATTTTTTTTTCATCCTTATGACTTTCAATGCTTTAATTATAGGGAATACGGTGATCGTGAAAGCCATTGTAACTGCACGAGCTTAAAAATATGAGGATACATACTAGAAATCACTGTTCAACATGTTATTTACGACTAATACATTTAGTATCCAATACATAAAAGCAAAGGGTATACGCATTAATTGTGTTTAGTGAAAGTATAAGTCTTTTTTGATTAGTGTATTTAGGCAAGTCCATTAAATAATTTGATATATTAGGTTTTCAATTTTAAATATAGACTTAATAAACTGAATATGGCATTTTTAGATACATATATGTACTCAGTCTCACTGTAATCGTATTTAGAAATACCCAAAAATTATAACAAGTACAGACTTGTGACAAACGCGGCAGTTCTATTTAAAGGTATTTCACACTAAGTAGATTCAACGAGATGCACACGACTCTTATCTGTGCAAGTAGCAGACCAACAAGCACATACAGCATTTCTCTTTTGCGTTATTTGAGCCCATTCTGGATTCGTGCTGCATAAAACTGAATTCACACATACAATTACTTGAACGTTTATTTTAACGATCATAACCGTGTGTGTGTGCTGATTATGATTCCAGCACTACACACTATTTCACAATGCGTTTTGTGAAATAGATGTAAAAAGTACGAAATAGCAAGGTTGGAGAAAAAAAAAATGGAAAAAAATAATATTTATTTTTGTAAGGATATCTTCAAACGAATGAATCAATTTTGATAGAGTTTTATAGACGAAATTCTACGTAATTCTATGAATTCTAATGTTAATTAGATTTTGATAGGCGAAAACGTTTTAAAAATTTTGGTCATTTTAGAGAATGTGCTGATGATACTAATAGCCTTTAGAAAGAATAGCTCAATTTAAATCTGATGGCTGGCTGGTGAGATAATGTTATTTTTAATTTATTCGGGAAATGTCAAAAAACTATTCAGTGTAAATGATAAAAACGTTTTATAAGTAGTTGTGAAAATTTAATTGGAATTAACTTTAAATTGTCGTCTTGGACGTAAAGGTAATTACGTCAATACATTTAACTTTTATCGGCCGTTGACTCTCGAGGACATTTCAATCATAGTCTTGCATTAAATATAATAAGTAATCTGGCGAACTTGTTGGTGGCTTTGTAAAGTATGTTTTGTTACATTTTAATTTAAAATTTCCATAGACATAAGTTTGTTTGTTCACGATATTAATAAAAAAAATCAGCTTTCGGTATTCGTGGTTCTTAAACTCCAGAGCTGATTTGCTTTTGATGTTGAATAATCAAACGGTTTCGGATGAACCAATGGATATAAGAACTATTTTTAAGTAAATTCTTTAATTACTATAGGTGTACTCCACCGACCGATTCCAAATTAGCGCCAGGCGCGATGCTCAAGAAACCATAGTTATAACGAATAGTTATATTCAGAAAAATTTACCATCAGCTATTCATATAAAAATTACTAATCAATCAAATGTTTAAAAAATTGCTTGCCACATGTGCACTCATACAGCGTGAGTACGTGTGTACTCTCTCTCATTTCTATATAATAGATGTCTCAGAAACTTCATATGCAAACACTTACAGTGCTGTTACATTTCAAGTAACAGTAACATTATATGTGTATTGTGTAATATTACAGAATACACAGTTGTGCTTTTTAACATTTAATGATGTGATTTTATGTTTACTAAGCACGGGCAGTTTTATCTTTCGATGTATAGTATGTCTTTCTGTCTGTACCGATTTATTTAAAGTGTAATGTTGAAAATAGAGCTATCATGGTTGGCGATAGCCTAAAGAGCGATTTAAATTATGAAGTTCAGATGTCACATGAACAGATTTAAGAAGGAAATAAAATAATTTCCTTTTAATCACATTTTCTTGAATAACATGCAAATGTCTTTGGATTTATTTATTGCTTTGCTTGATTTTAATACTATGGAGATTTAAGTCGATGGTTGAAACTTGATACATATGTCTTTGGTACTGCAATACCGGCGTGGTTGTTTTAAATAAGATAATCTTAAAGATGCGAATTCGCTGTGTACATACGTGAAAAGTTAAACTTTTTTTGTTATAATATAATTAAGAATAGATTTTGATTTGCATTATAATTACGCATAGAAACATATTCACAACATTGACAATCAACTATTTCTCTATACAATGTACATGTCATAAAAAAAAGCGGTTGAATACAACAACGACAACAACAGCAATAAAGTGTTGTTGTGTGCGCATGGCCTCAGGCTTGAACGTCTCTCTAACCTCATTAAGTGTCCAGTTTGAGACTGGCAAACGAAGTGAAGTTTGTCACATTCTAGATTCACCTCTGTCGCGCTATTTAATGGCCAACTGCAGGATATTAAGATTTTACTGAAACAGCGCAGGCACTTCTTGTTATTTTAAAATTTCATTGTCATCACATCCCTCTAACGTGCTCAAAGAAGGGTCATTTCAAGTTATTAATTGTCTATAATACTATTGTGAAAAATCGATATTAATAGAAAAATATAAAACAGATAATAGAAAGCTCGGTGGCATTTCACAGACAATAAACTCTGGACTATTTCAAAGCGCGCCGACAAAATCTGCCGACGTAAGCGTGTTCGGATTAAAAATCTAATTAAAGTTGCGAAATAAAGAACAAAAAAAAAGTTATATTAATATTTTTCACAGCTCCGGTTGTAAGTAGCGTGAAATTACCCGACTCGGTGATTGCGGCGCTAAATAATATGTCAGAACAAAGTCGAAAGCGCCGGTCATTGTACAAATGGTTTCGCTAGAGAGCGCCCGTTCGGGCCCGTGGCCGACGTCAGCCGAATGGAAACGGGCCGGAGCAGAATGACGCGTGATGAATGCCAATTTATTAATTATGGACAACGCCGCGGCCTGCTCGCGAGTCTTTCTTCAGGCGCGCATCCTTTCGTCGGACACGACGCCCGGTAGAAGAATGTATAGGACTATCACTCAGATTCATTAGGTCAGTCGTAGAAATACACTTTTCTAGGAGGGCACGCTGGGCCCTCTGGAATGATTAAGACCGTATACAGCTAATAATCTAGAGAAATGGGAAGGTCGTTTGAATAACGTTTGAAATATATTCCGTAATACTTGACTAATAACCGACGTGTACACAGAGCGACAAGACTAAGACGGAACAAGGTGACCTGATGGATAGGTTCCTGTATTTTCATCGGTATGACACTAATCGGACGGCATGAATTTATTATATCTAGCAAGAATATTTTTCTATGTTGAAAACAATCTTCGCTGTGAGTAGCTTTCCTGGTAACAGGATACTCAACAAGCGAGTTTCATCTTCGACATCAAAATGACCGACCTGAAAACTCTTGAACCAAGTGTGTTCTACTCTTTATCGACACCGCATTAAGTTCAGAAACGTCACCAATTGATTGCGCTGTTTGTGCCGCATTTTGCCCTTTTTTGTAATAAAACTTCAAAATATATGGAATTTCTACGTTAGATTTACTCATATTAGTGAACAAAAAACAATAGAAAAAGACGGGACACGGTTATAATTATAATTTTTCTTTTTTTAAAATGTCATCTATTTAATGGCATCAAAACTAGCCAGATACAAACAGCACTACCAAGAAAATTTTACTGTTATTTTTTACTTAAGTGATGCAACAAACTTTTTCCCCGACCTGAGATAATATTTTATAGATGCTAATGTTACTTAAAGTGACATATATGACAAAATGTCAATAGTAAAAACGGTAAATGCGTTGTATCTGTGACAGTTTTACATATGTGATGCAAATTTTCAATGTGGTATAGCCGTGCTATGGCCAAATTGGCTGCAGTGCGAAAATGAGCTGGCTCTACGGACGTGACGTAGTTGCATCGGCTGTTGTCTGTTTTTCGCTGTTTCGTCCACTGAAAGCTCGGTTTTTTTTTTTTTAGGTTTCTCCTTGCGGGGAGAGGGATAAAAACTAATGTATATCCACGCACCCGTGTGCGTGGGGAGTATCTCACGGACCAAAACCCCGAATAACATGATGGTGGCTTCTGCTGTCAGCTAATGCTGTAGTCAGCTCATCTGACGCGACCGATCGACATACAGATGCCAGGCGCGTGACTCTCCACAGGTGATCCGTTCGGATCTCTCGGCATAAGGAGTCACGAAGGTTCACGACACAGGTTGGAACCTTTAATGACCCGGTGTGCGGAAGCACCCGGGAGTTATAACCATTGACGGTTGACTGATTTAGGGACCTACTCCTATTCCATTAAATTTTCTAAAGCATTTAATTCTTCAAACCTCCGCAGTGAGGTCATCTGGCAGGTCTGAGAGGGCGTTCCGTGGCCTTCTAAAAATGATTTTCGGGAGGAGCCTCGTACGAGGCCGCAGCTGATATTAATGTGGATTTGTATGATTAATAGCTATGCTGAAGAATCGCTCTGATGCGTCCTTCATAAACTTGGAGTGTAGGGAGTTCTAAGTCCCTATGGAGGACAGAGTTCTTGACGTACCATTGTGCGCCAGTCGCTCTTCTACAAAATTTTTGAATGACCTGAAGGTCTTGGAGTGCAGTCAGGGGCGGCGTGAGCAAAACTGGACACGCGTATGTCATCACCGGCCTTATGCACATCGTGTATAGAGTACGCTTATTGAGTAGTGACATCTTGCTCTTCCTACCTATCATACCGCTCAGGCGTGACATGTAGAAAATAGCAAGTTTCTAACACGTTGGATATGATCCCTGAAGTGGAGATGTTTATCCAGTGTGATGCCTAAGTATTTGTAATTATGCTGCCACGGAATGGGGCATTTGATATACGAAGGGTAGGGGCATTATAAGGGACGGCAAGTGTCCTCTTAATATTACTAAAATCGAAGTAAATGGCAGCTTCTCCGAGTTGACCTCAATCCTCCAAAGTTGAAACCATTGCGTCAGCTCGTTAATGGCCCTTTGGAGGCGAGGTATATAGTTAAGACTATCACTGCGTAGAAACAGTGTTGTATCGTCCGCGAATAGTGCTAATTGGACGCCTGTTTTCGGACGCGGAATATCGTTAGTATATGCGGAGTACAATAAAGGGAGAGCGTGGAGCCTTGAGGTACTCCCGCTCTTAAGATTTTGGAGGAGATGGTGTGTTCGTGGCGGAATGCAGAAATGTCTATTACTAATGTACTTATGTATGATTAATACTAGACGATCTGCACTTCTAAGGTGTACAGTTTGTGTATCAAGCCTGCGTGCCAAACCCTATCAAAAGCCTTAGCTACATCGAAAAAACTGCCACGGTTTTGTGCTTCCTTTTCCGATATATACTCGACTAGTCGAAGGGCTTGTTGGGGACATGAATGTTGGGGACGAAAACCAAACTGTTCGTCAATAATAAGGCCTTTTTTGAATAAGTGATCACTTAGTCGCGACTTGAGAATTTTTTCGTACAGCTTACCGAGACTACTCAATAAGCTGATGGGTCTATAACTAGCGGGGAGGTCGCGTGGTTTCCCCGGTTTTGGAATGCCGATGATAACGGCATCTTTCCATACTTCCGGAAAGTAACAATTTTTAAGCAGGCATTAAATATTGCGACCAGGAGTGCCAAAAGTGGCGGGAGAAGCACTTAATGGCTTTGTTGCTAATACCATCGAGGCCCGGAGCCTTCCTGGTTTGAGATTTTGACGAGTCCTTTGACCTCGTCTAACGTGACTGGGTCCAGATCGTCTTTCGGATCGAGGGAGACTTTCTGACGAACTTCTTCCTCGATCCGAGATGTGTGTAAGGATCATGTGGGGGAGGTGTGTGAGCATTGTCTTTCAATGCTGTTGGCGAGACCTCAGCTTTTCCCGATCTTCGAACGCGAGAGTGTGTGTCGGGGTTCTTAAGGGCGGGTACGGGCTCGTAGCCGTCCGATTTAAAGCTTTGGCCACTTGCCAATAAGCTCTGTGGGTAGGGTAATTCCTTCCATAAGGGCACTCCAGTTTGTTATTGCGGACTTCCTGACGCGTTCCCTCACTTTACGTTGGAGGCTCTCGTGGGACCTATTAGAGCAGGGAAATCGCTTGCGCGGCGTGGGGCTGCATTTTTAGCTCTCATCAGCTTTCGAACACTCGCGGGCAGTTTCGGGTGATCGGAATTCACCGGAACCTTCCGCGAGCATTTCTTTACCACTTTCGTGATATGGCTGGTGAGAGTACCTATGGCGTTGTCAATATCGTTAGTTGATTCGATGTCATTGGGTATTTTATTTAGAGCAGGGTGTCGATTTCCTCAAGCGCGATCGACACCTTTTCCAATGGTGGTGATTTTTTGTCCCTGGGGCGGTCATCGGAGGTAGGCCCTAATCTCATGAGGACTGGGCGATGATCGGAAGAAGACGCTGGAGCGAATCAATGCAACCTAGCTTAAGATTTACGTTCTTCATGAGAGCGATATCCAGGATATCAGGCCTATCTCCATCTTTGTCAGGAAAGTGAGTCGGATTAAGAGGCGCGATGACGTCAAACTCTAACGTATCCCTGAGATCCGCGAGAATGCGTCCATTTGTATTAGTTTCGACACAATTCCATTCTATATTTTACTATTAAAATCACCGAATAAAATGACGTGTTCGCCGAGTGCGAGTAATGATTCTAAGTCGCTTCGGAGCAACTGTTTAGATGATGGAAGATAGACTGAAACTATTATCAGGGTTCCGTGACCTGACATAGCCAGTTTGCAAGCAGTCACTTCTAAGTTGATTAACTGAGGCGTATCCACCGGACAGCAGTGCAGGGAACGTTTATAGTATAAAACTGTACCTCCTCCTGAAGTGCCCAGTCTGTCTGTCCGTAATTGAACGTAATTCCTTAATTTACATGCTTTACGCATGTGGGGTTTTAAAAAGGATTCTTGTACTAATATTATATCTAACGAGTACTCCTTGGCACACACATCTAACTCTACTATATTGCTGGTTAATCCACGTGCATTGAACGAGAGTAATTTGAGGCTTTTGGTTTCAGGCGTCCAGCTGAACTATGATTAGAGCACCCGGGTGCTTCGGACATTATAGTGACTCTAGTTGAGACAAGATATCTTGATGGCTGAGAATGACCGCTAAGCGGTCTTCCCAATCCTTGCCCTACGGAAGTCGGGCTAATTCTGCAAAACCCTCGCTTTTGACTAAGCGAAGTATTGCCATGACTGATTTGATATCCTCTCCGAGTATTAGATTTATCGTTAACTGGAGCCGACCCGGAGGGCTTCGGACAGGTGGAGCCCTTTGGTTCAGGCGGCCCTCGGGGGCTGATTTCTAAACCAGGCGTTTCTTACCGGTACGGGTGCTGGTTGGAATTCACCTGCTGAGGGGTTACATTATTTTTTGTTAACCAGGGTGGGGTAATTTTGGTGTTATTAACCGGAGGTAATTTTCTGGTTGGCTGACTATGTCAGTCCGTCTAGTGTGTTTTACGAATTTCAGACTTTAGGGCACCTTGTAATTTGCAGTGTGGTCCCCTCCACAACACACATGAAGGTTTTCCTTCAGACTCCCTTGTGCGAGTGCACTCTTTAGTCAATGAGGGACCGTGCACTTAACACATCGGGGTTGAGCATAGCAGTGAGCAGCTGCATGCCCGTAGTTTTGGCACCTGTGGCACTGTCCTGGTCCTCCCTTTTATAGGGAGGCTCAACAGTTATGCCTGACGGGCCGCATACTTTGGAGGTTTTACACATCTCCTTGGCTGTCATTTCACGGGTGCCGGAGCAGATGGGATAACCTTGATTGACGAGGTCATTTTGACCTCGTCAGTCTAATCTCAAGGGGATACCCTTGATTACCGCTTTAATTTTCCTTTCCTCATCCAACGGATGGGTATGGAACGGAATTTTGCCATTGATTAGCAATCTCGTAAGATTGCGGTAGTCCTGAATGGTAGAAACAGTAATTTTAATGCTATCCATCAAATTACGTGCATTAGTGTAATGGATGTGTAGTCTGTTGCACTCAACTGAGACTGTACTCCATTTGGATTTGTCCCTCAGGTAGATCGGAGGGCTTAACCTTTGGGGGCTACTGGTTTGGCACCAGTATTTTTAGTGGGTGCGGCTTTCTCGGTTACTGGAGTACCAAGAATAACCTTATCCTGAACTGGAGCGGGGTCCGGTGATGCCGGCGAATCCATTTGATTAGATGGATTGGTCGAAAGTTGGTCGAGTTCCATAGTGGAATCGGTTGATAATGTCTATTAGACCTATTGGCCCTTTTTTGAGGCACTTCTTGGACCTGACCACTTTAAAGTGGTCCTGGTCCTCAGGAGCCCCTGATAGTTGAGTCAGAGCCACTCGATCCGTCATCGGACAGAACACTCGCTGCTCTTTTACCCGACGCAGATGGCGACGGTGAAGGATCTGAACGATTTCTAGTGGGTGAATTACAGCATTAATGGATTCCTCCTCGCAGGTGAACCCTTTTCACGAAGAAATTGGGTGAATAAATCCCTAAGTTGGGCTAAGTTAAGCTGGGCCATAATTACCTAGAGCAACCCTCCCGCCTTCGTAGCAGGAGGTGCTATTGCTACTAAGTATAACTACTAATTTTGAAATTAATACTGAAATAATTATGAAAATAAATAGTAAATGTGAATCGGTAAATGTAACAAAACCTTACCAGTACCGGACACGAACCTCCTAGCTGTCTAACGTGCACGAGCGCCGCAGCACTGACACTATAAACACAATAACCAGTTCCCCACCGAACTGAATATGTAAATAGGTAAGCTATACGAATATTAAATAATTAATTGCGCAATGCGCGCGAAACGCGCGAGTCGAGAACGGACCGAGAGCGCCCGTTCTCGAGAACGAGCAGCCGAAACGCGCGCGAACGCGGCGGCGGCGGACGGCGGCGGACCGGCGGCGGCGGTGGCGGCAGGGCGCGCGTCCGTCGGCGGGAACGACCGTTGGATAACGGATCACACGAGCGCGGTATACACGAAACCGACACAACACTGTCACTTTAAACACAAAAATTACTTAGTTAATTACAGAAATTAATTATGAGTCGTAAGCTAAAATGCTACGATAGCAGAATTACAACCAGTAGCTATGATGCAATGGCAGAGTGCGAGCACGTCCGCCAAGCGAGACAACCAGGCTATAGCTCCGTGGCATACTCTCACTTTTATAACCCCAACCACCCTTCCTAGCCCACAGGACGCTAATGCGTTGGTGACTCTTTTGAAGTCGCGAGCACCTTAGGCGACAGTGACCACCTAGTCTCTAATGATGTTCATTTGGCCTTCAAAAATGTTATAGAAGAAAGTCATCTTGTCATTTCATGAAACACAGAAGAACGTATTATTAATATAAGGTCTGTTTGTTTGTCGTTTGTAATCCTATATATAATTACTAGACAGATTTTTATGTACAATTCAAATTAATCTATGAAGAAAGATAGTTTCAGTGTTTCGAAATTACCTGGGCGCTTTTACAGTATAAATTCTCTATTTCTTTGTCTGTCCGTCCCTTCATACTTCTATATAATTCTCATTTTAGCTTCGATCTGTATTAAGATCTGGAGCATGAATTAAATTGGGAATGGAAATTTAAAATGGGAATGGGTAATATTTTTTTGATGATACTTGTTTATGTTGAGTTAGCATTTAATCGTTGAATTTATAAATGTGATTTGATTTCTTTTTATGGAATAATTGCTTATTATATATTAAAATTATGTCAATATTGCTTACTAATAAGTTATTATCAGTATTATCCTAGCAATAGCCTTGCCCAACCTGGCGTGAATCGGCTCTCGCCGGCAATCAGTGTCTCCGCGGGGCGTCCCACGTGGCGAGGGAGCCGCTCGCGCGGAAGCATTCTCACTGGTACATCACTAGTCGCAGAGCACTTCAAAAAAAATGAATTTTGTTGCTACAATTTTAAGATCTAATTTCCAATAACATATAAAAATATGTATTACATACCAAACAAGACTATATGAACTCTATAGTTAAGTAATACAGGGTCCAATTCCTTTCGATGTGCTCGCATAGAATGTTTTCCGCTAATAATGATGCAAATAGACGGCTTAAACGCCCGCTGAGACTGAAAGAGTTTTTAATTTGACGCGAGCGCGATCGCCGGCGTCTTACGCAAGTTCGCGGTCCGCCGGCTCAGAATGGGAGTGCGTACATAATTAAAAGCGATTCTATGCTCTTGCGGCGTATTGTGATGGGTAAAAATGGGTATTCTGTTTTAGTATTATTGGCACGGCATTGTTCTGAAATATGTCCAAGTTAAATAATTTGATTTATATGATAATTGTTAAGATGTATGCCAGTGATCGTTTAGTTTTCTCGTTCCAAGTATGTATGAAGATGATTTTCTCTTTTAATTTAGAGCCCTATCTTTAAAATCGCTAAAAAAATAATTGTTTCTTCATTTTACAACGAATAAAACAAATCTAAGGAAAAAACTGAAAAGTAGTAAAATATGGAACTCACATTATTTTTTCTAAAAACGCACATATGAAAAAAGTATATGCTAATTCAGAGATAAAAGAAAATAAATCACAATAGTGAAAATAATAATTCTTTAAGTGACTAAATGTAGTATGTGTAATTGTGTATGTAATTACGTATCGGTGATTATTTATGATTCTCAGTTTTCAGTCCATAATGAACCAGCTCGAAGGTCTTTAGGTCCAATCCTTCTAATATAAAATAAAACGATCGTAGGACAATACGCCTCAGGAGTGAACCGATTAAGATCCGCCACATTTATTTTTCAAATAAACGATGACGTCGCGGGTAGTGCACCTGATAATCCACGCGAAGGCCAGATGTATTTCAGGTAAAACGATAAGTCATAATTCAGCTAGTTTTCTTTCCAAATAGATTTAAGTTTCAGTGTTCTACTTAGGTGAACGGTAGAAATGTAGATAAAACTATAATTCTAAAATTTATGACCGGTAGATAATAAATAGCTCTAAGTGTAACTAAGCAACAGTTAGCGACGTGTGATTAATGTCTTAGTACAGGAATATATTCAAATTACTAATGGGCATAAAGCCCTCTTTGGCTATAGCTTAAAAAAATTTGAAAGCGTGCATACATAGCAATAACGAAAGACGCACGTAGACTGGAATTTTATAAATAAAATTCGCGTAAAGAAAAAACAGCCAAGCGCGAGTCGAATGCACAAATGAAGTGTTACATATCACAGCATAATAATATTTAACAGGTTGTATAAGGAGCACTTCTAATTTTTTACTTTATTTTTATTATTCGTAGTTATAGTCGCTATGATAATGGCACTCTCAAAATTCCTAGTGTTATTACGTTTCAGAGTATTCAGCCCTATGACAGGTGGACAGAGAGACGACAGAGGCTTAATAATAGCGACCCGTTGGCATCTTTTGAGTACGGAACCCTAACAAATGCATAGCGTTACGAAATCGCTTCCAAAACCTCTTTGGTGCTATGGATACACAGAGAAGAGAAAAGAACTAAATCGTTACAATCTACCGAATCGAAAAGCGTGTCGCATCACTCCGCCATATCTACATCGACAGCCGTAACTCCGCGACGCGGTTCCACGGTGCCGGCGCTCGTCTCGTCTGCAAACGGCAACAAAGACTGGCCAAAGTGAACAGACAATCTTGTCGTTTACTGGTCAACTGTAGATGTTACCTAATGACCTTCACTTTCCTCTTAATTTATTCTTTTACTTAATCAATTACAAAATAAATATAAAATATCCAGTATTTTCGTTACAAGAACTATTCTCCAATCCAGCATAAATATACTACGTAGAAGAAAAATATTTTGAAGAATAATTACCGATCCACACCAAGCAATCTTTATATTTCAGATTCAAAGGACTGAACTTTTAGCCCTTCACGTCGATCCTGCGGCGGTGGGTGCCGATAACTGCAGTCTTCACGAACGCGGCGGCACGTCCGAGATCAGCGGCTTAATCCGACTAATTAGCCCGTAGTCCTCCGATTCTCATGCGGTATTAATATGAGGTTCGAACGCTTCGAATGCAGCAATCTCGAACATTCTCCTCGCACTGTTAAAACCGTTGCGTATTTGCTTGTTTCATATCATGAAACTTTTATTTCAAAAACGTCATTGAGAACTGAATGCATATTACGTCATACCTCAACATACGGGTGTGTTTGATAGATATTTTGAAAAGTTATGTAGTGTTGCAATGAAGTCTTTTTTTTGATGTTTTCGATTTATTAAATTAAAATTATTAATAACGACATTAAAATTTTTAACGAATCGATTTTAAGGTTTATGTTTCGTTCTTGTTCATTTTGATTTTTATATTTCAGCGAAAAGTAAAATAACTCAGACCGATTCCAAACAACTTTTTCTGTCGATGATGTAACATTTCCTAAAGATGCAACGCCAACAAGAGAGACCTTTCTGCGACATAGTCGAAAGAGCTATACAATAAAAAGAAAATAAATTTGTGAATTTCACTTCACGTACTCTCCTCGTCTTCTCTTATAACGTTCTAACAGACGTAACCGCGACCCGATACTAGTGCAGCGATAAAAACAGAAGCGATCTAGATAATTTTATATTGAACAGTTCCCCGTGCGTCTACCCACAGAGCATTATAAGACGCCGCGGGCGGGCGAGAGACCTTCCTACCGGCCGCAGTCACCACCACATTCGACTCAGGGCTGTCTATTGCTATGATTTCCCTTAATGGTATTTTCAAAATTTCTATCAATCTGAAATTTTGTGAGTTACATTTCGCTAATAAAATGAAATCGTTTTCATGGAACTGTAACTGAAAAGGGTTTCATACCTCAAAGGGGAAAACTGAAGTTCGCTAAGTATCATTTAAGTATCGAGTTAGTTTTTTGTCAGACACTAAAAGATTGGAAATCGTCATAGCAATACATAGTTTAAACTCCTATATTATGCAGTAAATAAGCTTTTAAAATGCAAAGTTTGGAGAGATGGGAGCACAAACTTAAAAATTTACAGATTTTTAATCTGGATATGTGTGTTATTACTCAAGCAATACAAAACAATATTATTGTATTTATGAACCGAATATTTAAAACGGACCTTTCGAAGCATTTATGAATTTCTTGGGTTTTTTTTCTGAAAGTGGCATATTTTTAACATAATGAGAAATTTATAATTTTCTAAGTATCTTTTTAATTCAAAAACAAAATTCTTTTCCCATTTTCTAAAAATGAAAGGCAAAAGCTACCTACGCAAAAAGACAACAATTTCTTTCTTGTTATAAAAGATTAACATTTTTAATAATTTCATGAAAATATGTCTGTCTTGCAAACAGTTTTAATAGTCAGACAACACTCCATTTTATACATGTTTAGATCTGAGACATGGGTCTGGTATTAGGAAAAGCTTGCACACGCGTTTCGTTTATTATCAAACGGAGAAACAGGGTTGAGAAATAAAAATACACTCCAAACTTTTTTTACAATTCTGAGCTATATTTCTTACCCTTTCTATAACTTAGATTCTTTTACTTTAATGTTCCGTGACAATTCGTAATCCGCGTATCCGTTCATTATCACAATCTTCGAGGTTACAGAACGAAACGATATGAAGAAAGTAACTCAAACATGATGTGTTGCATAACAAATTGTATAAAAAATAAAGTTTTTACTAAATTTATATACATGTGTGTATATAATCACAAATTTGTGATTTTTCTCTTATTTATTTTTTAATTAGTCAAACCTTTTTGTATTAATAAAAAACTTTTATGTTAGTGGAAAACTGTTACAAGTAATACAAACCGTTTTTCTATCAATTTCAAAAATGTAACGGAGATTTTTAAGGCATGATTAATATCTGGGATTATAATTCCATTTTGATATTATTGAAGTATTTTTTTTATCAAAAATAAAATTTTGAAAATTGTACAAAAAAAATAATTTCTTTTATATAAGAGAAAATACTTAAATAGCGCTGTTAACAAGCGCGTTTTTCATTTTTCAACAAACGATTTTCATACGCCTTCGAAAAAAATCTGCCGTTATTCAAAGCTACAATTAACATGAGAACACCGTCCATGAGTTAACATGCAAAAAATTCACATCTAAGATGTTTTTCAAATCAGTACCAGCCAACTTTTTCTATTGCGTACTGCATATTAATGTATGCTTAAACCAAGCAATTAAATGTATGCAAGCATAACCACAGTAACATTTCATCCATTTATATTCAATTCTTGTGAAATTATTATTCGTGTAAACAAAAGTTACATAAAAATCTAAGAAATGCCCTCGTCCTGCTAAAACGTCGTACACGCACATAATGGCAACCCTATTAGTGCGTATAAAATCGGATTGTCATGGTTTCAATCCGAAATTCAATTAGGAGCAATTAATGCGGCGCGGACGCAAAGCGTTGTTGCTCTGTGCCATTAAACAATAGACAGCGGTACGTTCTATGAAGTGATGCCTTTTATATTACTATTTTATTTTTGTATAAAATCATTTGATTGTTTTTTTTTTATTTATTCCCATTTGCAATTCTTCAACTGGTAATTGTTAATTAAATTGAAAAAAAATATCACGCTACTCATAAAAGAGATTACTTATAAAGGATCCATCATTCGATCGATAGTTTGCGTTAATATATGAGAGACTAGTTTTGCGCCTGCGACTTCTCCTGTGTAGACATAAAACGTATTCGTGCCTCTTTTATATAACATTGATCTTGCTATAAGCCTCTATAAGCCTACAAGCTTCAATTCTGGTTCCGGTGCTTTTCCTGACCCCGATTCTGTTGTTATTACGATGTGCATTAGAATGCATATTTTTAAAACATCACTCTAATCAACGAGGGAGGCATTGTGGCGCATAATAATAAATTGAAAAAAAAAAGCTTTTTTTAATTTTTTCTACTATTGTGATATTTCTATACCTAGCTATCTCTGAAGCTCATTCTTTTTATACGATTTCACATTTCCGGAGTTCGCATTGGCAGAATTGAGAAGTCTGAAAATTACTTGCTGCCATTCATAGTAGACTTTAGACTGCCAAGCCACGTTGTCTCATATTGACAGAGTACTTTGAAATTCCAACCCTTGGCGAGAGAAGAGATATGCTTAACCAGTTCTTTTTACACGAGATCACGAATAGCATCTGTGATGTCCCCAATATTCTTAGTAAGTTTGATTATGTTGATAAGTCTATCTATAAGAAATAAATAATCATACTAACAAGAGACGCTTCGCAATCAAAAATAACAAAGCATCGTTCTATCTTACGAAATAATTGATCCACTTCCACGAACTGATGGTACTGGTCAAACATTTTCATGAGGCCTTTTGCACTACCGACCATATCAACAAGTGAGCGAAGGACGACCATGGCACAAAATAACGTGGGTTCGTAGTTATGTCGTTAAATTATTTTTATTGCTCCTGATCAAGAGTTCAAAGTAATTATTTCCTTAGTCTTCAAATAATATTAATAAGGATCTAATATTAATAATAATAAGGCATTATCAATGAAGTTTGCAAATCTTTAAATTATTTTATTTGTCAGGCCATCAAGCATTATTTTATTACATAACAGCACACATAGAGCTGTGCATCAAACAACGATACAATTCAATAGTAAACAAATTCAAAAATTTCAAAAGTTACAAGAGTTCAATTTTAAAATCCAGTCAGCATAATAATGTTTTAAGCGTTGTACCGTACCTCGTTCCCGGTAGACGGTAGCGCATTTCCAGTTACAACTAATGAATGCAACACCACGCGACAAACGGGCGGTACAAGTCGACGGCTCGCATTCTCACACAATGAGCATTGTACCGAACAGGTATCGAGTGTTACGGACGTCAACGGCTTATGCGTCTATTTTAAATGCGTCTAGGTGAATGCAGGCGTCACCATAAAGATTCAAATGAAATTTTTTTCCCCATGTTGATGTGGAGTATGACGTAAAATTGATTAATCCTCGGTCCCGTCGTTAGCTGCATTGTAATACACGTTAGAAACTTTTTTTTTTTAAATACTATTCACTTCCTGTACTTTAACGTAACGTAATTCAAAGGTATTTACCGTGTCATTTGGATTCATTGAAAAACGTGAATTATATTCATGACGAATACAGTTCTGGAGGCTATGCCTTGGAAATGTACTAGTAGTTGAGAGATCAAATGGAAACATATATCATTTTGTGACATGAATGGATAATGCAATTTCGATTAATACTTAAAAAAATCACAGAATTATGACTTGTGTCAATAACATTCTATGTGAAAAAGTCGACTTTGTTACTCCAAAAACGGTTTAGATTCTATGTAATTAAATTACAAATATAGATTTGTCTACAATAAAACTTTTATACGTCATTAATCTAACTTAAAACATTTTTAATTAGTCATGGCACCAATGTGGTATGTATAGAATTTTCTAGGACTACCTTTGCCGACCTTTCCATCACAGACATTCGCTCTATAGATTTGTTTTATTAATCAACTTTAATTCATACTTTCCAGAAGGTCAACCTACCGCAACATACTTCTTTCTACTCTAGTTACTAATTCTTCATTTAAAGCACAAATTTTAAGCACCCGAAACCGACGAGCTTGCACGAAAACATTGACGGATGTCAGTGAGCCAGAGATATGCAAAGGTCGTACCATGTGGAAATCTATAGTCTGTATAGATTTCCACACCGTGGAACTACCTTTCTGGGAAATAGGCGTGGGTTTATATTATCATTATTAATTAATCTTTTAATGCAAATATAAGAAAGTACGATACGATCTAAATTCTTAGCCCTCGAACCGAATGAGGAACTGTGATGACACGCCAAATTAAAGCACCTAGTACATTTTTAGGTTATCCGAGTATCTATACGTTCGCAGCACGAATGCAATCTAACAGGTACACCTTTGTAGGTAGCGGCCTCTTAATTAGGAGAGGTGTGTAGGCGGAATTATGTTTTATAATTGAAGAAGCTCCGCGCCGGGACGCGCGCACGGGCAAGTGTTAACCGCAACTCATTGTCTGAATCGGCCCGTCACTGGGAGTCGGCACGAATGTTTCACCATTGTATCGAGTGCGGTAGGCATAAATAATGATTAAGCATTATTTAACATGGAGCAGCATGCAGCTTACAGAAAAACCGTGGAAAACTTTAAAGTATTATTCGAATAAGCTGTTAAGGCGCATATACCGATATAAATAACATCATCTGAAAGACATTATTTCAATTGTAATTGTCCATGGATGGATATGTTTTTGACTACAAGTCTAGTGAACGACATACGACGAGCGGTGGTGATGACGGCACATCGTCTTCGAATTAGGAAGCACCGGGTTCTAATCATGGGCGGATCGGTCGATGAGTTTACAACTTAGTTTGATCAGCATACTTGTTGGGTGCTCTATAGAGCACGTGCCGAGTCGTCGGTCGTAGACGTCGACGCGACCGCATCGGTAACAGCAGTCGTTGTCGATCCTGATCGCCCTCAGTCAACGTTGAAAATTGAAAATTGAAGCGCTCGATGTGAAATAAAAAGATTGTAGGAGATTATTAAAAGATTAACTGATACGACAATAGTCGACAGTTACACAAAATTAATGACAAAGTTATATGCGGTTTCCATATATTTAAAAATGAATATTGAAGTTATTTCCTTACTTTAAGCCAAGTCAGCGAAATCGATTAATAGAAATTGTTCTTTGTAGTTGTGGTGTAAATCTGGTGTAGCCTAAATTGGATTTTCCGCTAAAGTGCTTTGTCGTCATTTGATTTAATCGGCTATAATATTTCAGTATCTATTTATAATAAGTGGTTTGTGTAAAGTTGATTGCTTAAATCATAAAATCGATTTTTCATTTTGCAGTACATATTCACAAAAATTACCTGAGTTGTTAACAATCGATATACCTAATCCTTTTTATTTACTTGTTTCTGCAAACAAACATATAAATAATCTGTATTTTCTAACAACGGTGATACTTCTATACCACTCTAAATTAAGCAAAAAAAAATTTGGTTTCGGCTCAACCTCGAAGCTTTCAAAGTCACACCTCCTTACAGCCACCTCGAGTGCCTTATTACAGTCGCGTAAAGGGGACCGCGGCGCTAACTACAGCTTATCAAGCCGTGCAGCGAAAGCTCAGGCCTTTTCGAAACATCAAAGCTTTTCCCTTTTAGCGCTTTCGCTGGGACGGCTTTTCGCCTTTTTTGAATGGCAATTAGTTGGGCTTTTTCAGTCGGTTGCGAGCTGAAAGTCATTCTGCGAGGTCATAATGTTAGAGTTAAGCCGGACAAACATGTGGCTTACTTGGATATGGCATGTTTTTTATAATATTACTGAGGGTAAAACTAGCATGCGACATACCATAGAGTATAGGCGTTGCTTATGGACACTCACAGCCTCATAGGAGACACCAGGGCGTTGCCGGCCTCTCGGGTAGGAATCGATGGACAAGATGTGAGGTAATGGAGGGGGAGTAGGCGGCTACCGGAACTTTTACTTCCTGGATGGAAAGACACAACAGAAGCTGTTACTTTACGTCTGTATTGTGCCAGCGTGTCTCTCACCGCTGAGCCGATCCATTTTCGTGATGCAGCCAAGTTGGCCACAGCACACCTCTGCAATATGTATGGAAACTTATAGGAAATAAAGCTGAAGGATTAATGAAGATACTTCGAATTACTTTTCATATTACATACGATATTACAGCTGTTCAATAAAAAATCAACATAGTATTATTGTAACTTTGTCAATGTTTACCTACATAATGTAAATCATACCAAAATGATTATTTTTAATTGATTTCGAAATCTATTGAAAAGTATTCGTTATTTCTAATTCAAAATTAGTTTCTTACTGTTTAACAATTTTCGATATTCATTATGTAACAATTTTTGACTTACAAATAAATTTTTGCGTAAGTTATTTTCTATCTAAGATCCAAATATCAGTTTTAAGGTCTCGGGAGTCAGTATTATATAGCTGACGCTGAAATGTTATTCTCTGCCTGTGAGGATCGTAATTTAGCATTTAACAAAACTCTTTTTTTTTTTTTTTATTTTTCCTTAGAAAATCTGAATAAAACTCTCTTTCACTTTTTAGGATATTGTAACGTTGAACTTTTTAGACATTATTTATTAGTATTAATATTTTACAGCTAAATGAGAAACACATAGATGTCAAATTACCATATACCATAATATAAAGTTACATCAAAGGCGTGTAAATACCGAAAGTGGAATAAATTACCACGCAGACATTTTTTAAGAAGAAAGAGAAAATAAAGTTTAACTTTTACCGCTTCCCTCTGCAAAACACGAAGTTGGTCTGAGCAGAGTTACAAATTCATGGCTTCGTGTCATTTGAAGGGTGTCTTAAATGAGAATTTATTGATATGAAAAGGGAACTGAGCCGGCGGCGTAATTAAGCTTTTCACTGCTTTAATTTCATAATTTTCAGTTAGTTACCTTTGGCTTGCGGCCGTACATAATTAGCGATTACTAAGAAGAAAACAAATGTGTTAATCGAATCGGAAGGTGTTCGTTTAATTAATAAACATTCGCGATACAGTCAGTTATTTTATATTATATAATAATGTATTATATACATTATTATATAATAATGTATTATATATATTACAATAATACATATCCATTTACAATATGTAAATGGATATGTTTTTGATTGACCGCTGTAATCTATTGATAGAGATTCGAATACACATTACAAGTTAACATAAGTTAAACTGAAACATGTTTTAACATATTTTGCTTTGTAATTAATGAAATCAAAGTTTTATATTTAATAAAATAGCGATAGCAGCCGTCACAATCGGGGCTTAATACTTACTCATAGAGGGATAATGGTTTTTTACTCGATTTTTCACTTAAATCTTTTGAAGCATTGCATTGTTATAAAATATCATAACTTAATTTATTTTAAATTAATTTAATTATCTAAATTAATAGGTCACACATATATAGTTTAAGGGTATAAACATATTTGTAATATAAATATAACAAAAAAAAAACTTGAATAAAACAGATAGTATCAATAAAATAGATAGATGTCATTTGACAAACTTAGTTCTTTATGTTGTAGATAAAATTGATTCAATTTAAAATGTTAAAGTTAAGAAAATCAAATAAACCTAATCTAATTGTTAAAGATATAAAAATTGATTCAAACGTTTAACGAAATAAAAATTGAGCACGACACTTTAGAATTAGAAAAGAATTTTAGATGAGATCAAATAAAAAACATAAAATGTTACGATCGATTCGCGCAAACGGCCCTTTGAGAGGGAGTAGCACTTTTGGTCATCCGCCTTATTCATTATGAGCTGTATACTGAAAGGTGAAATTGGGTTTTATTAAATTTCTTTTGATGAATACATATTCATCAAAGCAATTTCATAACAAAAACGACCGGCAATAAACGTTTTCGGTCGGCCGGCCGTCCTGGAGTGAGCAACTCCGCAGTTGCTGAACATTTACAAAGTTACAATCAAACAGTTCCTCGGAACTGGCGAATTGCTTATACCGAAGTGCTATTCAACAATTCAACTTGTGTATTCGATCAGTCTTGGGACTTCGTCGGCTCTTTGGCGCGGTCGCACATTTCGAAGTAATGAAGTATTTTTTTTTTGTAATGGAAATAATTTAGGAGCCGTTCATAAATTACGTGGTAACGACAATAAAAATAGATTTGAAGGTTCTAATGATTCATGTAGACAAGAAAACACCTATAGTTTATTTTTCACTTGCACTATAATCTTATGATTTTTTTATATTATATTAAAATTCAATAAATTTGCCACTACCTCCACAGCTTGTTTAACTCTGAACGTAACACCTTCATGCCGTGTTCGTAGGGATAATGAAATATTTAAATAAATAATAGAATGTTTTTAGGGTGAGTAGGAATATTTTTGCTGTGGATAAGTTTTTTTCTATAGTATTTTTAAGGGGGAAATGAGCACATGACCACAAAAGATCACGATCGCGATCACCGCCAACCATGAACATCTACAATTCCTGTGGAGTCACTTGGGTATTGCCGGTCTTTTATGAAAGAATACACTCTTCCTTGAAGACTTCCTTGTCAAGTTGCACATACGTAAATATTTGTTGCAAAACAATGTAAAAGAACAACGCATCCTACTCATATTATCATTGTACAATAGAAATACATAAGTTGGATATTTAAGTATAGAAAAGGAAAATGAATAATTACATTTCGAATTTATTTATTTCTCCGTATATTTTAGTGACATTTACACAAAAGAAATATGTTCGTAACTTTTTATGGAAAATTGAATTTAATACTAAGACCTCATATTTTCTTAAATGTTGGCAAAATATATAATAAAATTTGGAAAATCCAAAAGTGCACGCCGCATAGCGGTTACTCCATTTTTACTAAAAAAAGTGTGTATGTCATCTCCGGCGAATGACTGGAGCTCACTCTTTATGAATGATTACAAATTACTTGCTATGCATTGTTCAATACTCTAAATTCTATATATTAACAAAAATGTATACCGTAATCGGCATTTTTTTTTAAATTGAAATAAATTAAAAAAAATACTTACCGTGGTGTCAAAATTTTTACTTAAGCATTAAGAATAAAAAAGACAGTCGCGCTTCGGGTATCTTATGTTCTCTAGATTAAAATTTTTTTTTTTTTTTATGATTTAATAAAAAAAAAAATTTTTACTAAAAGACTCGTCAACATTTTATTTATTAAATATCAATTAAACTACACCGAATTAGACAGTGAAATTCAATAGGCTTCTATTCAGACGCATACTAAAGCGAATGAAAAAAAAACACTCGATTAGTGAAGTATTTCATTCGTTATCGTGACCACATACAGGATCCACGTGACCACACGGACGTCCACGAAAAAAATTTTTAAAACAGTTTTTAAAATATGTTCTATAACGAATTGTGTTTTGAAGATATTACAGATATTAAAATCAGTGATTATTTTTGCCGATTGAGTGCATACATTATGTTACAAGTGCAACATATAATAAATAAAGACATTTAAAGTTCAAAAAATCACTCGTTTTTCGTAAGGCGAGAGATAGAGCACTACCTCATGCGCTCCGCTTATGAAGCGTGCAAAAGTATCTTCGAGCCTTTAAATATCATATATGTATTACGTTGCTTGTCATTCGGCAGAGATCCAGATAATATTTCCTGTAGGTGAGTACTTGTCAAAAAATGACGTCACTCAAGTATAATATATATACAAAACAATATATATAATTTACCAACCAAATGTTATAACCATTTTTACAAAATTATGTTGATATGGCAGATTTTCAAGCATTCCCCTCTGACCGCAATTGTTCGTTTTACAGTGAAATGCAATCCGTGCATTTCAGTTTAAAACGGAAAATTGCGTAATTTTCTTATAATTCTAAAAACCTGGCTTATACGCTGGCCCGCAGGTACAGGTCGGGCTTGTGAAGGACTTGCGTTGACAAGAGGACGGGACCGATGGCTTAAGTACTTTGGAGACGCGGTGCAAGTGTTTTGATTTGAATTAAAAAAATATTTATCGATTCCTGATGGCCAGAAATCGAATCTGTCGATGTTCCATTCCGCAGCACCACGCTCACCACAGTCGGTGGTGACCACCTCTAAGTAAGTTTGAGTAATAAGCAAAGACAAAAAATCTGTTGGCAGTATGTATTCATTTATTGTATTAAATTTGCCGAGTATAATCTTCCGCTATATATTTATTTTAAATTGAGGGCCTTGGGGTCGTATTAATAAACGTCACTCAAATAATGCGCCATTTCAAGAAGTGACGTAGGAGCAAGATATATACTAGTATTATTTTCTATAGAGAAGCATTATAACTGTCTTTTTCCTTCCACTCTCAAGATGGAACGCCGCACTTGTGTCCTTTATTAATACGACAACTTGGATCTTAAGGCCACCATGCTGCCTTTGTGCAGGTGGGAGATTGCTGAGAACCCTAGTTATTAATTAGATGACAATATCTTGGATCGACAGTTTAATACAACCTCCGAGTCACATTACACTACATGGCGTGCGATATAATTTTACTTAATTTAAAAACTCGTTAGACAATTCGTCCATGATCAGAATCGAACACCCGATACTTCTCGGTTCGCAAAGCACTTAACCGCTGAGCCCCCACCGCTGTGTGTTTAACTGACAACAATTTTAAACACCGGTATCTGATATCTTTTTTTCTGAAGTTGGTCAAATGTATGAAAACATCAACCGAACCGACCGAATAGAAACGTCAATAGTGAATAGTTCATCCGAGGCGTGCGCGCCCGAAGATTTATGGTGTGGACGGACACCCGACAAAACGTACTGTATAATGACGACGCCACAATGCGTCTTGTAATTGTTTAGACAAAGACAACTCGTTTCGGTGGGATGATATCTGAATCTAATGATTGATATTAGATATTAGAGCTTATATAATATATGGCTTAAGGTTCAAATTGCGCTACGCAGTCCTGGATTTGACACGTTGCGGAACGCGAGAGGAACGCAGTATCTTTTACAGCTAAAGCTTTCGTGCGGGACACGGTCTTCAAAGCTTTAAGTTTTATGACTTTTTCTCCCGACAATAGAAAGGAATGAAATGCTTGACAATATGAAAACCATTATTAGTTATGGGTGCCCATGTTTTGCCATTGTTTTACCAGGAAAGACGCTATTGTTGCAGCTGCATGCCCGTTCTTTTAATAGCTTCGAGTAGGCGTCGATGTCATTGTCTATAGGAAACGGCATAATAGCGAAAAAGCTATGATCCTGCGGACGCAGCGGTACATTTGAAAGGGCCCCGATCATTGTGAAAACCTGAATACGGCCGAACGTTAAGGCACCGCTTGTGTTCTTAATGCGCCGCCATAAAATCGAATGGTTGTTATGTTTCTTTGTTGTATGTCGATTTCTTGCATCCTCGACAAGCCCGACGATCTGCTTCACTCGTAAATCGACATCGAAAGTATAAGCTTTTAATAAGTCAGAATGGAATTTGTGACATTACAAGACGCGTACCCTACGAGTTTTACGTGAGTTTACATAATTGGGCTTTATTCGTATTTAGTTTTGGTGAAAGATCACTTTTAATAAAGAAAACGAAACATAAAAGAACATTATGCATTCCACAGTGGAATTATATTTTATAATAAAAATCAATCAGAAATCTCTTTAAGTCGATTCAGAAGACATTTGGAGTTTATTTTAGGCTAAGGAAGTCAATACAGCAGCTTACTGATCTCTATGTACTATATTCGAATTAAAATTAATATCAAAATATCGGAGAAAATTCTAAATTTCTTCAAATATTTTTGAAGAATGGGAGTAGAAGTTGAGTTTATGTTCATGTTCATAGAGAGTTGTTTTCATGAAATAGTAATAATGTATCTTACAAAGGAGCTTTATATTTTAAATTCTTTAACGTTTACTCTATTTTTAGTAGATTTCATAAAAATCTAACTATTGTATTTGTCCTCATGACGCAACGTTTCAAAAATTTTGCTGTTTTCCGACTTAACTTGACGAGTTGAGTCAGAAAATGCACATGGTTCAATATATATATAGACCCACCTTATAGGGCTAGTCAGCACGATAGCGTCTACAATTCTTTAGAGATCTTAATGAAACTCAATATACATATTTTATGAACAAACACAAAGGTTGAGTTCAAATTTGAACCAAATCGTTCGACTAGTTTAGAAATTTCTACTAATAAAATGAAATCTACTTCCACTTGGGCCGCCGAATGGCCTTTTTTATCTCATCCATTGGTCTGTCATAAAGGCAATGAAACAACTCAAATAAAATGTATCTGCACGCATTTACGAATGACATAGCTACAATACGCTAGGTATATAGAAATTCGACTGCCATGTAGATAGCAATAAATTCTTAATTGGAATCATTAATAGTTACGAAATAAATAAACACAACGAAACTGCAATTGATTGTGCACTGCCAAAAATACATTATCATATGTTTAATATACAAGTATAACTATAATTATAAATCTGTCTGTTACTTACCTGATTTTCACGATCAACCGATAAATTAAGGTGATTAAAATAAAATTTGGTAAAATCGTAAAGCTGTAATCTTACCAAATCTTGTTTTTTTAAGTTTCTTTTTAACATTTCACTTTGACGAAAGTAAAAGTCTCAATGAAATGGACTCACTGGACTTTCGATAGGCTCACAGATCGGTTCGATCTTGAACCAAGTTTGAACTCGGTAGATAACACCTTACTGTTTAAAGGTAACGCGTTTTTCCTCTCCTTTACCATTTTGAATGCGAAAAAGAGAATACGCGATTTCCTTCAGAACACAAGCCCGTTCAATTTTTCGTCGTTCATTTTGATAACGTCCATTTGGAAAACCAAAAATCATTACATTAATACTTGAAATATCATGAAACATACCTTTGAAAAATGAAATATTTTTTTCGTAAAACGGCTCTTTTGACATTATCCATTGCATCTTATAATAGGTATGTGCATATTTTGTATTTAATTTATTTCATTCTTCAAAGGATCGTTTCATAATATTTCAAGTATTGGTATAATAGCATAAAGTAAATCAATTGAATTTCAGCATAATGTAAAATTAAATATTAATTAATTACATTACAAAAAAGGTTACTTTTCAAAATTACGAGGAATGACAACTACATTAATTGATTTTAATTCTCGTCGGGCATTCTCGCTTTATAATGGGCAGGGCTTTAAGAGTTTTGCCTTAAAACCAGGAGGTACTGGTAATGATTTCCAATTCGACCACAGTTTTGAACTTAAGGTGATAAATTAGAAATTTTGGTGGTTTAGTCAGAAAATATAAAACATTAGAAAGTGATCTTTGTTGACTCGATTCTTTATGTTAATGTTATTCATCAGTTTCTTTTACATGATTTATTAACTTCTATGACAGAAAAAAATATTTAAAAAATATTTAGAGATTTACATTTTGCATTCAAATAGTACCGATTTAAGCTTCTCCGTAAATTAATCCATATAAGCATTTAAAAAATTACAAAATGTACGTTGGATTTTTTCGAAATTAATCCTTGTTTTTGTTTAAACGGAAAAAAGTTGTTTTGTCGCAAACGATCTTTAAAAATGAGTAACACGTACGCGTCCGCTACAGGGCGTTGCACTACGTCACATTAATAATTTTTCGTTACATCGTCTAAAGTCAAATTGTACCACATGTTCTGTGCTCCCGAAAACATTTTAAGCTGCCGGCCGCGGACGGCATCGTCGCGTTGGTGACGACGGCCGTTAGCGGCGCCCGCCACGCGCTGGGCCGGCGTGGGAGGCTTGAGATCTGAGGTCCTTTGTCTGAAATAAGGAGATGCTGTTAGAGTAAGCCTTCAGTAGTGGAGTCATCACACAACGTATACGTCAATGGGAAATTTTCTTTAAAATATTCATTTTTCAGTAGCATCTAACAATATGCGATTCGTAATGTATTCTTTGGAGACGGAAAACATTTATTGGAGATCGAGATGAAGAGAATCATTCTACATCCCCCCGCGGTCTAAGGCGCAAGCGCACGATAGTAAGATAAAGGAGGAAAATTTGGAAGTTTCAAAAAACGGGACCGATTCCTGAAAAAACAATCAATTAGACGGCTGTCACCGGCAGTATTCATCGATTGGGACAGAGACGTCCTTTCCCGATTTTTAGAAAAGATATTATGAAAATCGCTTGCCCGGCCCTCCGTAGAGCATTTCGCAATTTCCAGTTAGACTTATTCAGATCAGCGATCGTATTATCTTATATATATTTCTTAAATGGGACAATATATTATGTTAAGCAATTTACTATTATTTTGATACGGAACTTTATTTTTTATGTACAACTATTGGAGTAATATGTACTAAAGTACTAATTTATATTACGTCAATGTGTACAAGGGTAAATTTTGTATAACAGGGACTCTATTGAATATGCGCATATAATACGCTTACTAAGATTGACCTCATTAGTTTACCTTGAAAACACAATTTATTTATATTTCTAGTAGGTATTTTCGCCATACACTATTTTTTAAGCATTTCTAAACATTTTTCTACACCCATTAGTTTTTTCATGTACAGTGAAATGTCAGAGTTAAGATTCCAATTCTTTGAAACTTAATTCTCAATATTACTAAGTAAGATTCTTAAGTTGCAAATTGCTTAAACGCTACGTTCCTAAAACACGGAAATTCTAGAAATATTCGCTACATGTTCCCAAAACAAGATACTGTGTATCATCAGCATTTTCAGAACAATGTCATAAAGTTATAAAAACAAGCAATATTAACAAATTTGGCGATTCGGGTACACTCTGTATACATTTCATAACTCTTTACGCTTATTCATCAATGTAAGCGAGTGGTCAAGAGCGTGCCTTCGAAGTAGAAGTACCGGATTCAAATGCTGACCACGACAGACTAATTGACCAATGAGTTTATAACGTAAGTAGTGCCGCCTAGACTGTCGGTTCTAAATGTTCTCATGGCACTGTCATTACAATAGGATAGTTGCAGTTTTTTATTTCACAGCATTTAAAGTTTTTTTATTTGAGTAAAAGAGTAGGTAATTAAATTACTGAGTAATGACTTTTTTAAATTGCTGCTTAGACATAGAATATGCTAGTATTCAGTAACGTCAATATTTAATAGCGCTGTATATGAATGAATGGATGATAATAATATAAACTCACGGCAATTTCCCAGAAGGGTAGGCAGAGACTATAGACTTCCACATGGTACGATCTTTGCATATCTCTCTTTCTCACTGACACCCATAAATCTTTTCAAGCCAGCTCGTCGGTTACGGGTGCTTAAAATTTGACCCTTTTTTAATATACCACCATTATGTTCTGCATAGGGCGACTTTTATCAACATTTCCATCACACACATTCGCTCTATAGGTTTGTTTTGTCAGTCTAATTTTATTCATCCTTTCCAGATGCCCAGCCACCGCAACATATCTATTTCTACTCTAGTCACTACATCTTCCTTTAAATCACACCGCTCTCTAATATCACCGTCTCTACATCTATCTTTCCGAGACACTCCACAAATACTACGCAGCAATCGCGTCTCCACTGCATTGATCCAACTTTCATTTTTCTTCTGCCATACTCAGCTTTCATTACCATACATAAGCGTAGAGATTAGGACCCCATTACGGATAGCCAAGCGTGCTTGTCATGAGACGCTTTTACTATTCATAATAGCGAGCAAGGCCCCATTCACTTTATTTCGAGCATTCACTCTCCTTTCGATATCTGTGTCATGTTTACCATCAGTTGTAAACAGCCTAACCAAGTATACCCTTTCATTTGTTCAACTTTCTCACCTTCTATAAGTATATCGTATTCAGTCGCGCTTTCGCCCCTTTCAAACACAATCAGATCAAAGATCCGTTTGTAGTAGGGATATTCATCTAACATTTAATATACTATTTGTGTGCACAGGCTACATAGAAGTTAGCCAATTTGTTTCAGCGCCATACAGCATGTTCATTCTAGTTTAAATTGGTTGGTTTTGTTGATTCTGTGGAGCAATTGAACGCACTCGTCATCGAGAACCGGTATGAGGCATGCTTTCACAACTAGCAATTTGGTCTTTTTTACCTTACATTTTAGTGATAGCCAATAATGGCGTTGAGCATTTTGCCTTTACGAAATGTCAAACTCACATGCTCGTTTATCGACAGTCTTTATCCAAGTGAACATCTAAGTACCAGATGAAGTTGTCGTAAGGCAGACGTTTACCATTGGTTAGAGTCACATGTGTTTCATGGTTTTGTTTCGTCATAAAGAGAATGCAGTATCTTTTGCTAACGTTGGAATGAAGACATCGATTGTAATAGGCGGTAAGGACGTCCATCGCAGCACCTGCTCGACGAGTCACGAATGCCGTGTTTGATGCGTAGTTTAGTACACAGAGATTGTCCGCGTATCGTGAGATCATGCCGCCATCATTCAAGGCTTGGTTACCATCTGACACAAAATTGAGCGCTGTGAGACGCCTTGTTCGATTTGATCTCAGCGCCAATTGTTGTACAGAATCGTCCTCTGTCGCTCTTGCTTGTCAAATAATTCTCTAGAAATTCTATCATATTTACAAGTACATTAGCTAGTTAGAGTTTTCGGACTAGGGACTCGTGATGGATAGAGTTATAGATAGAATTTTTTGATAAATCAGTGAGAATCATGGAGCAGTGGTTCAAGTGCTTTTCACGTCGTCGGCGTTTAGTACGTTGGATGCAGACGAGTTGTTCAGTTCCTTCGACTGCCTCGTGATGAATTTGGCCGTTCGCATAATCTGTGTTTTGCAGCCAAGTCCTGGAAGGAAGTTGTGTTGTGTAAATGGGATCGATTGCAGCAAATGCGTCAGCATCTTCTGGTAGATGACTCGTTCACATATTTACCTCACAATATTTAGTAAAGTAATCGGGCTATACGAAGACGGTTCGTTGAATGTATTGTTAGTCTTGTGTATGAATACCGGTCTTTCGGCGTGCTAGAAAATATCCTGTAGTAAGAGAGTAATTTATTACATTTCGTAATTGATTCAAAACAACCAAGTGGGAGTGTTTTATTGGACGAATCATATTCTATTTGCATCTAGGGCTTTGACTAGTTTAAATTATTTCCGCCACGTTCCTATTTTACGCCATACCCACGTTTTCGTAACGAACTTCACAACGGTAAAGTTTCGTGCGTTGTACTGCACAGACAAAGTGGAATAGCAGTTCCGATTCCGTACTTATTATCCGGTGGCGCTTGTAATCATTGCAGGGTTTTTATATTCTTAGTTGGAGTGCAACTATCAATATATTCTTGTACAACTTTTACAATTTATTTGGGCCATTTATAATATAAAAGTTCTACAATTAATACAGATTATATCCGTCTACACTCCCCATATTAAATTAATTTACTGTATTTCCACTGTTATCGCTAAAGAGTGCCGATCTGTTTCTGCTTAGATTGTCATGTAAGAACCATGAAAATGAATGATATTATGAAAACAGATTAATTAATAATTTTAACTAGAAGCCATTGATGAGTAGTTTCGGTGGAGAAATCGCTATTATCCCCTAACTCCTAACCGTTAAAGAGCGCTGCGGCTTCCATCATCAGCTCAATAGCATGACATGACTATTCTCAAATTCAAACACTCAAATAACTCATAAAAATAGATCAAACGCATTATTCGTGACTAAAATATTTGAGGATGTAGCTCGTTTTTCCTGGGATCCCATCATCACGTCCTGACTTGGTAACTATATGTGACCACTTAAAAAAAACAAACAAAGAATTTCAGAGTGCTTTTACAACGGAATTTCTAAAACAGCTTTTAAAATAAAAAATAATTTTTCAAAACGATCCACAATTGACGAAGTTCTCAGTGATCATACGTGAAAAAAACCTTTTCCTTTTTGAAGTCGGTTAAAACAAACTAATATAAATGCGTTAAAGTCTGAAATATTTTGGCTGAGGCTTTTAAATACATAAATTAATTTTCCATATTGTTTCAAAGGTTGAGTCGCTATATTGTTGTAAATTAATATCTGTATCGATCACTCCTAAATATTTTAGTGATGTGTTTATTGTAAGTTAGTGCAGGGGCAATCTGTATTGGATAAAGTGCACATGTGAACGAATAGAAAAGGCGGTATAAAGGATGAATTTGATTTTCTCGCAATAAATGTCCTGTGTTTTGATTTCTCCTATTTAAAGTTTAAAAACTCTAACAAAACAAGTTTATAACTTGGTTGAATCCTGTTTGAGCATAACAGCATCCTGTTACGGTTTCGACATAAAGAGGGCTGTGTCATTTGCGAAAGCAAGAACTTTTTCATTTTGTAAATGAAGTTTGCCTCATTAACATTTTATAGGTTCCCTTATACTTACTTGGGGCACTTCATAGCACCGGAAGCTTCGACGGTATTTATTTTTACACAATGTATTCGATTTGACAGATAATCCTTATGTAATTGAAGTTGTGTGTCTCTGATACGATAATGACCTAACTTCTTAATAACCGTGGGAATGGAATCTATATTATACATACATAAAAATGGCTTAATTTTTCTAAATTTTAAAACAAAAATCATCAAATTTATAAATAGCTTCAATGATAATGTTACGGACAGCCGCGCAATTGATATAAATTTAAAATTGCATTATGTCTTATATGAGAATTATTTTGTAATAAGTGTTTTATATTTGTGTGTGTTTTATATTAAAGAATTTTTCTGCATAGTTTTTTAATTACCCGGGTAGGGACTAGTTTTTAAGGAAAATATTTGTTTGTTAAAATTTTGTATTGATTAATTGAATATTTGAAATGTAATGTGCGTGTGAGTTGCATACGAAATCGTGCTTTGGTGGGGAGGACCAATGATAGGCCTTAGAAGCGGCCGTCGTTACGGTACGGCCGCTAATCGGTGTCTCAGGCGCTAGTGGCGCCAATGCATGTTGATAATGCATATGTGAATTAAGTGCATGGCCACGCCTCCCAATTAAAATGTATGCAACTCACATGTGCAACGGATGCACCACCCATAAAATGCAGTGGGAGTGGTGCATCCGACACAGTTGCTAGCCAACCGTCATCTTGTGAAGCTCGGCTTAATAAAGTCTGAAAGAAAGAAAACGCTGTCCATTATTGACCACGCCGCCACACTGCAAGAAATCCGCCGAACAAAGAAAGAAGCGTGCGCATCGTGAAGAGAGGCAATCCGGGGTGCGGGCTTACGCGGCGATAGCCGAAATCGCCGTTACAGATAAAGTTTCTCTTTCAGAAGCCATATTGTATTGAAGATAAAAACTTGTTGTTCTTCAAATAATTGACTAATTTGCTGTACATCAATCTTTCCAGCATTTTCATAGAGCTCAAAGTATAAATTTAGGTCTATATTACTGATTTATAACTATTTTTATTGTTTGGAGTAATTATGAATAAAAACAGGGCGATATAAAAAATTACGCAACGACAGTTGTTTCTCTTAATCAACATCATGATACCGACATCACTAATTTTCGTAAATTGTGGTTTATCCATTTTAATCATTTATTGAATTGTTAACCGTCGATTGCTCAGTTGTAACCTGTTTGTATTCAACTTAATAAAATGTTTCGTATAGGATATGACACTTATTTAAACAGCCATTCTCTTCTTTACGTCGCTGGTGCAGTGACTACCGCCCGTCACAACGCTATTGCAACATCAGTTTCAATAATGCACCCAAAATAAGTGCGTTAAGTAATCATTTTTCCTCACTAATGCTCAAAACGTAAAAATCCACAATTTTTTATCATTCTTGTTTTCGTGTCTCAGCAAATGATGAATATCAACTCTACAAATACAAAGAGAAACAATTTGGAGTACTCGATATTTGCAGTAATTCTAACATTTAAAGCACCTAAGATGTATCTAATAAGAGTTGACCAAATCTAAAATTTTGTGCTCACTGTAATTTTATAATTGTATTCATTTTATTCCTATGTACAGTCAATATTATTGTCATTGATATTATCAACATTTTATCAAGCGTGTTCTTGTATCGTCAATATTTACCATCTATGTTTTTATCGGCGATTCGATCTACCTACAGCGAGTACAATCCAAACAAACACTAATTGCGCAAAACGCGTATAATCCAACGGAAACTGCGTAATAAAAAAGCAACAAAAGAGCGATTAGGGAAGATCGAGATCGTACTTATGATAAGGACCGTCGGCCAGTGTGCGCGAGGCTTTAGATGCCCGATAAACGGCAGATGTGTGCGGCGGGCCTTACGCGGTGACGTAATTGGAAGGGACCGCGAGCTGTGAACTGGGAAATAAGATTTGGATGGGACAGGTTTCTGAACTACGAACCAGCTGTGTTCCAACAAGCCCTTGTTACTTATATGCTTATGATCCCCAAATAACTTTGGCTGCGCTAGTTTTGCATATAGATAAGTGTATATGCAAAAATAATATAATAAACAGTGATGTAATATATTTATGTCCATCATTACATACGCATCATAATAATGAACTTATGTCTAGGTAATGATGTATATAAGCATATTATGTTGTGAAACGTTCTTAATCAAGAGTTAAACTAATTATTATGAGAACTCCATTGATAAAAATAGTTATATATCGTAATCGTCCTAACTACAAGGTATATTAAATGATTTTCACTGATATATTTATATGTATTATTAATGGAAGGACAGTTCAACACCTCCAATATTAAGTAGTAGATTATGTTATAAGAGCCAGTTCATTCAAGTTGCATTGTTTAGACTTGAATTTCACTTTAATTCTATGCCATAGTGTAAACAAAAGAAGGAAATCGATTGTGGATGTGAACGCACATGTTTCATCACGTGCTTTTGCTATTACAGATACGTTACCACTAAACACGTTTCGAAAAGAGATTGATTTGGTGTCGAAACTGGGTGAAGATTGTAATCGAGGTCTGTTACTAAGCTATATTATAAATGTGAAAGTATGTTTGTCTCAAAACTTGTCCTTCAATCACCCTCGGACTCCGGAAATGTTCGTAATAAAATTTTACAGGGGCATAGATTATATCTCGAAATGAAGCATAGGGTACTACTTTTCATACAAAAAAAAAAAAATAATTAGCAGAAAACATTAATTGGTGATAAAGTTTGTAAAAAAAAATAATTAATGTTTTAACACTGCGCAGAAAGTTTAAGTCTATTACTGAGATCAAATTTGAAATCATATTAAGTGTATGTAATTTGTTTCCTAATGTTTTCATTACACCATTGCATTATACAATCTTTTTATCGCTTTTTTAATACATTTTCGATTGACACGCCTGAACCTTGGGCTTTCACGCTGACCCAGTTAGGGATGGGGACTAGGAGCCGGTTATATTAGTTTTGAGATATGCAGGCAAAATCAGGTCAGTTTCCTATATATAATGTTAAAACATTTCCGTATAGTTGCAACCCACTAACAAATTCAAAAGCCCCAATAGAATTTCCACAATGGGCTTCGGGACATCAAAAGCGAAATCAATTGGCATCCCACACAAAGCGCGATACTGATGTATAATATGCAATAGGATTAAATTACGTACACCAGAGTGCACTCAGTTGACCAGTGAAGTCGTATGGGGACTGGAGAAGAACCCGGGGTCGAAATGGCACCTGGACCAGCTTTAAAAGTTTTCCTGTGTATTTCGGACACTTTGTGTCTGAAGGAATTATTTTTTCTATTTCAAGGTCTTGAAGGCAATTCGGAGTGCTTAATTTCAGTTTGCATTTTTAAACGAAGTATTAAAAGTCGGACAATGCGACTTTGTCTATAACGTAGGTAACACTTAAAAATTTTTTGAACTGGCCATTTAGAGACTGTAAAATAAAAAAAATATTTAAATTTTAAAAATGAAATTCTTTGCCAGCCTTATTATGTATATTGCATTCATCTGTCATTTGTTTTTACAAATTGGCGGTAAAAAAAATTGTTTATCTAACGTCAATGAAATTTAACGCAAGAAAGCTTTCGTGCAATTTCATTTAGTGATTTTATATGACTTTCGTTGCCACATAAGCTAACAAGGAAGTTTTATAACAGACTGCGGTTGTTCTTTCATGATGAACCTCCATTCCTTGCCATTGTTTATAACTGGTTCAACGAGTTCAAACGTGGTCGTACTAATCTGACTGGCGACTTCCGTGAGGGACGTGCTTCTACTATGGCAACGACCGAAGACAACATCGGTGCTGTGTGGTTCATGATAGAGAGACTATCAAAGCTGATAGATAGGTCACCCATAAAAGAGTGACTTAGTAACAGATTCGAACAAGTTTGAGCATTCGGTATGAGTTAAATGTACAAAATCCTTTATAAATGTTTAGCGGCAGGACGCTGTGGACTCGGTAGATACCTCATAATTTGACCGAATCTCAAAAACTCCGGTCGCATTAATTGGTGCTCCGAAATGACGCAAAGATTTTCCGGTGGTGACTCAAATTTCGTCATCTGCTACCATGGTAGCAGATGACTTCTGAAAGCTGGACTTACTGTTACTATCCCAAAACCAAAAAATAGTCCGCTCCATGTGTTTTTCCTTTCGAGGAGTTGCCTAATAAAGTAAAACGAGGTCGAAGTGCGGAAAAAATATGGTGATATCTTTCTTTGGAATGACAGGTTTTGCGACAGAAGTTTTAGAAGTTAAAAAAACAGTCATTTCAAACTGGTTCACTAACAATTTCTTGTCTTTCATTTCGGAAAAAGTTCGGAAAAAACGACGTCGCAGTAGAATTCTCCTTCATCATGACAACGCCTCATCACATACCGTAAGACAAACAATTAACTCTTTGGAGACGTTAGGTATACCAATACTGATTCACATCCCTTACAGCCCCGACCTCGCACCGTTCGATTATTATTCATATCCTAAAATAAAACAAAACCTTTGAGGAAAGTGGTTTACGGAAGCCAATGAAGTAATGGCTGCATATGACCCATAAGTGCGAGTGGGTAAAATGTTTTTCTCTGTGGCTCCATAGAATGCAGTGATATACATCTACATCTTATTGTACACTATTTTGAAAAAGAATAATAATATTAATAAATTGCTAGTTTGCCCAGTTTTTAGTTTCTAAAGAGTTTCAGATTGACCCACGTATAATAGATTAAAATAGATACAAATTCAAATGCTTATATGCAAATACGTATTTTGGTGTTTCTTTGAGTACAAATCAAAACGGATCTCTTATTTAGTCTTCTGGATTTTTTCTTTGTTAATGAAGAATAATAACTTGGAATCTCAATATTGATAAAAAACGATTTATGTAATGTTTCCCAAAAATAATATCAGACAAGTAATTATTATTATTATATTTTGATAAGTCTTTGGCCCCTCATCTAATAGCCTCCATTGCATCGAAATCTTGATATTAGATTTTTCGTTTATTTTAATATGAAAAATTTTAGATAATTAGTTATTTCAATGTGGTAAGTTCATGTTTAAATCGAAGTTCGTTCGGACATCGGTTCGCAAAATGATTTTTTTTTGGGGTTCCTTCTGTACGTATGTACTGTGGTTCAGGCACTTATCATTAATCTCTTAGCACAGCAGAATATCTTCATTTGAAATATTAGCGGCCGCCGTACTTCAACGAGTTCACTTGGAATTGGCTCGTAGCATCTTTTTAATATTGTTTAACGCCAGCCTGAAAAATTGTTCTCATGTTACCAATATTATATTAATCTTATAACAATAATAATACTGCGTCTTTGTTGGTCGATACACATTAAAATTTGCACACTATTTTGAATGTGCTTTCCATTTATTTTGTTTTTGAGTATTTAACGTAGTTTCCTCAAGAATTTAACTTAAAATAAATTATTTTTTACTTATCATAAATCAATGTATTAAATATTCCGTAAAGTTTCAATAATCGGCGTTGATAACAATCGAATGTAAAGACTTTCTATGAATTCTTTTCGGCTTTAGATCATACTTGGCGAAACACTAAAAAAAAAAATAGTTCAACGAAACTATATAAATGTACATGAATGGGTTCATCTAAAAATAATAATAAAATGTATTGAATTGTGCACAATTATTGATTATAAAATTTAAAAAAATCGTTATTCTATTTACTCGTTTTTATTTATCGTCATCAATAAACTTATTTTAAATCATGAGTTATACTTGCATTACAAAAAAGGAAGAATTTTTATATCATTTAGTTACACATGAATTCGAAACGAATATTATGTTTTAAAGTGTATTTTGTTATTTTTTTACCTTTTCAAGCAAATTCAAAATTGGTGTTTTAACCCTAGAAGAAATTAAAATGTCTTTAAACCACTGTAATCCGATAAAACATAAAATTAAATGAGTCGAGATCGAAATTGAAACATGTAATTCACGACATGTTATAAATTAAAAAAAAAAACTTTAATTTATAACTTTCAGAATAGTATACGAACGAAAAATATAAACGTCATAGTCGAACGAAAGTTCGACTCGTTTTGTGCCCGTGAACGTATAGAAGTACAGTCGAGCCACAGATATAGTGGAATGTATCACGCGCGTACTCCGACGTCAGCTTTTATGGTCCCACATAAAATATCGAGCGATGCCGTGACCGAACAAATTATCGACTCAAAAGTTGGAAGCGCTGGAGCTTTCGTGCGACGTCGGAAAACATCGGAGGCGTTCGGCCGCGTTCGGCTGTTTCCGTCCGTCTCTCGCGTTAAGGGTACCACGTATAAGCTGCTTATTGTATTTTTATAGTTATTTTGATCGGGGCACACAGAACGTTTATTGTGCGGATTATCCGCCATGAATACAGAACGCGGCAATAGGTATTACACATTGTGATCGCGATGTGCACAGCTGATGGCGGACAATGCGTGCGCGCCGCGCGCCGGTCGGCGGGTTTGTTTTTAATAAATCGTTTATGATGTGCCGCTTTTAATAATTTAGCCGGCGTATCGCCCGCGACATGACAAAGTTATAAAAGGAATAAAAATGTTTTTTTTTGGTAAAGCGTTGTCACAGAATGGACATTGTAACTCTTTATAATGATAATAATAATGAAATATGTAGTGTACTAAACACGCAGATTGTTTTTTAATAATAGCATGTTTATATGAATATTTTGCCGAGGTCAATCCTTTTTATGAATCCTTTCAATCCTTTTTATGATATTCGATTAAACTTGATCGATAAAATTAAAAATGATTTATGATTTATACATTACTAGCTTTCCGCCTGCGGCTTTGTTCTAGTGGTATTGGGCCTGTCACATAAAAAAATTATCGAAAGGTAATGTCCTCTCTCATTCACCGGTCCACCCTCCTCCTACCTCCCGTTCATAACGTCGAGTTTAGTTTCTGTTGAACGTCGTTATTCATTCATATTATGACGTCTGAGGTGTTTGACGCTAGCAATTATTATTTACCTTGTAACTTGTCAAGTTAGAACTTTAAATGAAGATAACTTTTTTCTTAACATCCGATTCAAATGAAATAAAGTTTTGTATCCAGCTTAACGCTAAGCTCTATTTATCAATGCAAACTGTATTATGTATGTATTATAATTCGTTTAGTAATTTTAGAGATGTGCACAAACATGCAGGCAAGCGAATAATTTAAAAATCTTTGTTTTCACTTATATTTCTTCGTCACGTTTCCATTTTTCATACAGACTTTTAATGTACAGATACAATGTACATGGTGGTACTATTTTATTACACGCATAGATTTATTGCTGTAACTATTCAGATTACGTAGAGATTAAATAAATTGTCACTAGAAGCAAATACACGAGTACTCAAAATTTTAATTGAATACAATCGAATGAACCGCATCCATTTATTTATGTCTAAATTGTCAGAGTAATAGTTTTACAATACCATAGAATGTTTGCATGGTATTGTCAAAAAAAATATACACAACTACAAATACTGTTTGAACAATTTACTCGTTTGTTGATTTTGTTTTAGAACTCACAGGACAGATCTGCAGAGACGGAGCATTGGAAAAAAAAGGAGACACATACCTAAATCTAAAAACGGCATTCTCAATATAGTAAACGTATAGTTACTTCAAGCAAATTAGTTTTGTCAGCTGTATTATGTACACAATCATAAACCGACAGGATATCTCAGGTTTAACAACGGCGATAAATTTCATACGAATCCCATCGGCTAAAAGGTGACTCCGTTATGACGCCCCTATAAAGCGCGTACAGTCGTAAACAATACAAAGATAAATCATACGAAACGAGTATTAGAAAATATCCCGCCGCCCCATAGTTTAACCGGCCTGAATTATGGCTCCTCCAACAATACTTGCACTGAACTTCATTCGCTAATGGATGTTGTTCTCAAAAATTAATTTGGGTAGGCAACAAAACTACAGTGTGTACGCACCCAATCACGCGCACCCTCTCGCCAAGGTTGTCACTTGACTGCACGAAATAATGGCGAACGGATAAATTAAAGTGCACGAGTCGAGACAAACTTTATTTTCAACGAAAAATTAAAATTCTCGACCGACTATAGTATAAATGAACAACATAAGAAAAATTGAATAGAGGTATTTTCACTATGAATTGCTAATAAGTTACATATTAATTGTAAGCGTGTGACGTCAGCACGAGTGGAATTTGAAATTTAGCATTTCACAAAATATGAAACATCGAACGATATCTAAAAAACCCAATCAAACAAAAAGTATTAAGATATTTCAAGAATCAACAGAGTTCCAGGTGTCGGCAACCCTACAGCTATTCCGCAGTCGTCAAGGGTGCGAGACCGAGCACTCGGTTACGGGGTGAAGTGGCATTGTTTCACAGCCATCTCCGCTGAACAAACTTTTTAATTTATTAACGCAAGGGTTGCCGCGGCCAGTTGTAAAAAATTACTTTTATCGCCGCCTTTACTTACGTGACAACAATGCGATATAATAATTCATACGTATAGATAGAACAGTATCAGAGACAAGACGTCAAGTGCCTAGCATTGTGTTTCAAAAGTTGAAACAATTTGAAATGGGTCTTGCTACAAACTCGAACGATGTGATTTATTGTTATGGGAAAATTACCGGATAAGTGTGATTGTATTGTTGTTTCGAGTTTATTAGACTATTACATACATTTAATCTCAATCTATATAATATTGTAAATGCGAAACTCAGCATAAATATTTGTTGCTCAATCACGCCAGAACGGCTAAACGGATCTGAATGGCGTTTGGGACATAAGTAGATTATAATCTGAAATTCAAAATTCAAAATATCTTTATTTCATAGGTTACAAAATAACACTTGAAATACGTCATATTTTTTTGCGAATTTACACTTTACTGCTCGTTCGGAAGGCAGTTTTCCCTCAAGAAGAACGAGCTAGAAACTTAAGGGTAGCTCTTTTCTAACTTGCACATACATAGCCAAAACAAATACGGAATCATTAGGAATGACACAGCCCGGCAAGAGGTCGAGCCGCTTATGCCCATTGATTTTTTTCTTCTAAATATTCAGAAATAGCATAGTACCCTTTTTTACTGAGTGATTGTTTAATAACAGTCTTAAATTTATGTAGGGGTAAATCTTGCATATCTACAGGAACCTTATTGAATAGGCGCACACAGAGCCCTCTGAATGAATTTGAGACTTTACTTAGTCGACTAACATGTGAATTCAGTTTATTTTTATTTCTGGTATTGAGATTATGTCGACTACTATTTCTTTTAAAAATTTCTAAATTTTTTTTTACATATAATAAATTTTCATAAATGAATTGAGATGCCAGGGTTAAAATGCCAATTTCCTTAAACGTATTTCTAAGGGACGTACGAGGTCCGAGCTTGTAAATGGCGCGAACGGCCCGCTTCTGCAAAATAGTAGAAAGACTACTTTTTTATCATGAAAAAATGCATGGTTCCTATGGGATAGCATAGCAATTATATCCTACAGGAACCGTGTATTTAAAAGGTGTTTCGTTATAGTTCGGGAAATAAACTTTTAGCGCATTATCCTCGATAAGGTTTGAGCAATTTACACAGTAACGAAAAAAGTTCTTTAAAAAATTTAAATATGTGCATAATTTGCTTTTTATCTAGTTATGTTGAATTTATTATGAAACTTTTTATGGAGCGAGGTAAGACTTTGAAAATTAGTGAGATGAGTCTTTCACAATTAAATTGGGGGAGCGTAGTTGTGATGTATAAAAATGAGTGTGTATTTCATTGCTTTTTTTCGTTTCAAGCTTAAATAATTCGTACAATTACTATGAAACTGGCAACACGTTGCACTCGCGAATACGAAGATTTCTGAAAAAAGGAAACTAGCATCCATATTTCACTATTCAGCATATTTATTTCAGCATATTTTCACTATTGATCCGAACTGTTCGACTGATTTAAGACTTACTTCGTTAATGAGAATATCCTCGAGTAAAACCGACTATTAACATTTCGCTTTGGCTTCATGTGCATATTTATATTATTACATATTCTAAAAATTGTTTCACTTATAGAAAGCAAAATTACCTCCAAGTACCATAATTTTTTTTTGATACTAGAATTTGCCCCAGTATCGTCCCAAGATGAAGGAATCTGTACTGTCTACGCGATCGGTAACCTAGTATTACATATGTTTTGAAAAATATTTAACATTTAATGAATAATTGAATATTATCTAATGGACTCAAAAGAAAAATATGAACTCAGAAAACTGTGTTATAAAAAAGTATAATATTGACAGTATCCAGAATTTCCAATATTTGTATTATAACATGAAAGGTGGGTAGCACATTGTTTTCGTATCAAAACGTCAAGAGTTGAATCCTTTACGCTGATGACAGACGACTTGGGCAATCATTTTTTAGCTTCAGGCAAACCACTTATTCCAAATCTTGGAGCCCACGTTAAGACCTAGGTCCCGGCCTTTATCACCGTATCGATGGCAATAGTCTTTAACAACCCCGAACTCGCACGGGATCTGTCTATAAAGCATAGTCAATCTCTCAAAAATCAGATAACACACAAGTTGAGGGGTTGTGGGTATTCATGGGCGGCGGTGAGCATCTTCTCTCTTTTAGCTAACCTGTTCTTTTACCCCTTAAAAGTCCTATAAAAAAATTCTAATATGGAATTGTGGAAAACTATATCCTTGAGATTAACAAAAATCTACTAGCGACATCTATAACTTGAGGATGACACTTTATAAGAGTATATTTCTCAAATCTGTAACATTACAAGGAAACCGGTAAGTTGCAGTTCAAAAGCATAAATATGGATTAATATATTTATCAAAGACAAAGAAAGCTTAAGGTATAATCAACGAGAAATCATGTCGTTCCATTCATTTTTATGGTTTGCGAAAGTAAAATGGAAAGCTGCATACGTGCTTCGTATTAACAAAAGATTCATACAATCCTTCGCGGAGAGGATCAATGCGCTCAAAAGTCGCTGTTTGCAACCCAATATCAATAATAACCTCACGAGGATTTTCTGAAAAGGATAATAAAAGGAAAAAAAAAACAACAGAAGGACATAAAATTTCGCCCAAAGCGATGTGTGTCCGAACAAAAATGAGGGCCATTCGTCAGGATTAAGAAATTTTATTGTGCGGGCCGCGCCGGGCGGGGCCGGGCGGTGAGCGGCGGCGGGGCGAACGTTTATATCTAAGGTTGTGTCCATATTAAATTTTTCAGAGCGACATTTTAAGGCTATTCCCGTGAATATCATTGAAATATTTAATAAACGTCATACGCCACATTTTTCATAAAAAAGTATCTTTCCGACTCGCCGATCGAGTGGTTGTCTTCGTATATAGACCAACATTATATCAAAATTAATGAGATTTAAGAACTACAAATTTCAAGTTTAGTTACTTATACAAATATTAGTAACATTTTGGATTACCTTGAAAAAGAAAGAAAATCAAATTAATGCACAGAGATTTAATATATACCTATACCTAGTAGGTTACCGAGAAATTCATTTTACGTGCACATTAATACCTAAATCATCATTGTTCATATACATGGTCCAACCTCTCCGTGTATTGAATTTCTGTGGCAAGACGTTAGTCGGATACATTTGCGTGAACGCTGTGCTACGTCATAATTTGTATTTATTCATGTGAAAATATATATTACATGCGAGCGGATATATTAAATGTGAGTGTTGACGACTTTATACAGCTGTTGAAGTTGCTATTAAAGACGTAAAAATTGGCGGACAGAGCATAGCCAAGCGCCCATTGTGGCCCCAGAAGCAAATAAACTCTCTATACGCTTACGAGCCACGAACTTGCATTCACATCTCAGTAATTCTATTTCCTCTCATTAAACACTTTCATTACATTTTTGAGTAGTTGGAGAAATTTATTTTTCAACACGTATATAGCTATAAGTTATAGTATCAATATTTTCGATTTTTGTATAAATTGCTGGATTTATGTTGCCTCAGATTTGGAATGGCAACAATACTTCATAGTTCATTTACATCAACTATAAGGCGAAATACTTTATACATTTAATCTATAATAAGAATATATTCGTTATTTTGTTTCTTTAGATTTGACATTATGATGATCTATCTATAATTTGTGTTTTAGTATTTCATTGTGATTTTTATAACAATTCACTTTACAATTTTATATTTATATGTTATATTCATATTTTAATTTCTTTTTAGTTTTTTGAATTTGGATCAAAAAACAATGAACGCACTAAGCAATTATAATTGAGATACTTTTAAAAATATGACTTTAATGTGTCACCAACACCGTTCATCACTTATAGGTAGATATGAAAAAGATTTATGGTCTCTGCCATAACCACAAATCTCCAGGCTTGTGTCACCTTTCTGCACCTCGTGCTTTTCTAACATTCATCAATTGGATCACGCGAGCTCGGTCGCTATGTGAGTTTAAATTTCATGCTTATTCAATAGAGAAAATTGCACATCGATCTGCATATACCTATAATCGAGACGCTAACACGATCGAGAGTGGAACAGTAACTCAAATCTGGATAGAAATGCAGATTCGGATGTCAAATTCAAATGTGAATTTACTTTACGTCTACCCGGACGTATAGGGGCGAACGTCGTCACTATAGCCCAGTATAAAGCAAGAAACTTATTTCCTTTTCAGCGCGGTTGTGTCAAGTGCGCTAGAATATGATGCCAGATAATTGCGGTTTTGTAAAGAATGCAACCGCATGGGTTACGTCTCTCTTACACAGCCGAGCGGTAAATTAGCTTCGGTGAGATACGACCACATCGCGCCCACAGCGAGACTACGATGTGTCGAATTATCACTACATATTCGTATCTTATATCGTAAAAAGGCACCTTGCCTTTTTAGATTCTATTATAAAACTAATGTTTTGTTTCTCATAATCCTTATTAAAAAAATTCCAATGAATATTTTCAATAAAGATTTTGAGAGAAATTATTTTTTATAACTGATTGTCTACTAAAATATATAGAATCATAGTTTTTAGTGTTTTAAATGGTGACCGATTTAAAGTAGTACAGTCAAAGATCAAGAAAAAAAGGAAGAAAAAAAGAAAGAATATAAATTTTGCGGACGTAGACCGAGATCACATAGCCGGTCTTTGATGTTGTAAGGTAAATCATATCTAAAAATATATGTAATGATTTAAAGGATTACAGTCGCGTACATCTTGAATACGTGGATACAATGAGAAACAGAACATAAAAATTTATATGTATATTTAAATTATGAAGCTGAAATGCCTTTTAAGTTTTTACTTTTTTGGTTCAATTTGTTTCAAGTATATTTGTGATTGTGTGAGGCAACGAAAGTAAAATGCATCAAATTTGAAGGATTACAAGGATCACTCTTAAAAGTAATGAGACAGGAACCAAACTCCTAAAATCCAGATGCCAAAATTATTACCAAAATAGTCATTGTGGCGGCTGACGCGTTGCCAGACAAAAAGGGATGTGTGGAAGAGAGACATAAATACAGCGCCACGCAAATACATTAGTTTGTCTTGTCAATGATTGTAGGCGAGGTATTGATCAAGGTATAAAAGATCTCCTGAATCTAATGTAATACGGCATCAACTACAGTGACAAAGAAGTTGCGTGGAGTAAACTTCTAGAAATGTACAGTTTAATATTATTTTGGCGCATTTATTACTAGAATGTGAAGAAAATCGACAAAAACGAATTGTAAAGAATATAGATTATGTGCGCACAAAAAGACAACGAAGTCTCACACTGAAAGATATGGAACTAAATTCGACTGTCAGTACGAGTATCAAAACTAATATCTTCCACAAGCGGTACAATTCTGATTCGTGCTAGTGTAAAAGTGACTTTCAAAGAAATTGAAATATATCCTAGGCAAAAATTTAACACTGTGGAGGAGTCGCCTTGAGTGCAGGACGATGGGAGGGCGTTATATTTTCACCTATGGATCGAATCCTACCGAGTCTATTTCTTTTAATCATCAAATTTCATTCGCAGCGTTATTTTTTTTATTTGTAGATCAAAGACTTCACACCATAAATCTTAGTGACGTAATACGTAAAGTAAAATTCCTCGGACTGTAGTAGGTACGTACGCCACATGTAGTGTGCGACGTCGACACTGCGTTGTTGAATATCCTTAACACGATAAAACAGAAAATAAAATATCGCCGATTGAATAGAGGGCATTACAGCAAAACCCTCGTGATTATTTGCATTAGAAATGGAAAAGGTTTTTTCTCTCAGCCATAATCGAGTGTACCGCGGCCGGGTTAGGGTCCCTCAGGAGAGCCGGCAGAGGGTGGCCAGCACTGCCCGCTCGGGGAAGATCGACCCGTTTCGAATGGGATATTTTTATTACCAATTTTTGTTACTAATGATTTATATATGAAAAAGAGGTTGCATTTCTCAGCCTTGTCTCTTATCAGTGCCGATCGTATGATATTATAATATATAAAATTCAATTTTCGTAATCTTTGATTTTGTTATGACACGAAATGCATAATTAGTAATAAGTGGATATAGGTATATATATATACATAGACATGTATTCCAAGGAAATAATCCGTATGTTACTCCTATATTAGAAAACATAAATGTTACAAATGCTAGTGATATTTCTTGGGTGTCTGTATATCTGTTCTAATCTAAAATGCATTGTGATAGACCTCGCGAAATAATATTTGCATTTTGCCTTGAATTTTAAGTTTATCGTAATCAAAAATAAATTTGTCACATGTACAAATTTTTGACTGTTATTAATTAAACGTCGAATATTTAAGTTTGTAATGTTTTCTGTAATGTGATTAAAAAGGCCTGGAATAATTTCGAGACATCGTGTATAAATGTAGTTAGAGACGAAAATAGAAGCATGCTGTTACAGACATCCACGCTCTTAATGATAATTTGTGAATATATATATTATTTTGTTTTATAAAACGGACTAGGTTAAGAATTCTTTTGCGTTTTTATTGTATTTTGTGTATTTATTAAATAATTTGAATAGTTGTATTTTTATTACCCGGGAAGGAATTAGTTGTAAGGAATCATATATTTTGTAATGTTTGCTTGTTTTCGTACATTTGTTGTGTTTTTAGTATTTTTATGTTGCTTGCTTTATTGTGTTTTGTCTTATTATATCATGAATATGAAAATTGTGATGCGCATGTGAGTTGCATATGAAATTGTGCTTTGGTAGGAGTACCAATTAGATGCCGCGAACCGCGGCGGTCGTTAGGGTACGACCGCGAATCGGTGTACAGAGCATATGTAGCGCTCATGCGTTGCACTGGTACGGCCGCCCCCGGCGCCTACCGGACGCCGAAGTGTCCGACGCGCCGCGCGCCTACCACGCTGCGGACGGCGGGGCGCCTACCCGGACATCGTGGGAACAATTATTCTAATTGTGAACCGATGCTTCGGGGGGCCCCTCGTCGATCGGAAAGACGACCCAGACGAGGGCCGGAGCGAGAAGAAGAGGACACCGGCTCACTGACGCATGCGTGGCTGAGCCGTGCCTCCCCCCCCGCCCTCGTCAACCACCACTCCGCAACCCGGTGCCCCCCCCACCCGCCGCCGAGCGCATGCGCAATGACGCGCGCGCCCGAGGGTGGCCCGGCGTAGGCACCGGATTGAAGATTGAAGACCGATCGAAGAAAGAAGAAGGAAGAAGAAGATGGGTGATCGGAAAACGAAGAAGAGGTGAAGGACGCGGCTCGCTGACACGTACTGCCCTGGCTGCCGCCGTCCGACGCGTGGATAGCCTGATCAGCGGTCGGCAGGCGCGCTCGGTTAGATCTACGCCAACGCGGGTCACCGATGCGTGCCGCCTTGATCCGGTCGGCGTCCACCAGCGTCCGACCACCGGCGGTCGGCTGCGTGTACGGCCTGTTCCGCGCCTCCCTCCCGCCCTCGGACACTACCTCTTCACAACCCGGTGCCCCCCACCCGACGCTGAGCGCATGCGCGGTGACGCGCGCCGCGGGTGGTCCAGCGTAGGCACCGGATCGACACCACGACAAGGGCTAGAGAGAAAAGAAGAGGTTGAGGGACACGGCTCGCTGACACGTACTGCCCTGGCTGCTGCCGTCCGACGCGTGGATAGCTTGATCAGCGGTCGGCAGGCGCGCTCGGTCAGATCTACGCCAACGCGGGTCACCGATGCGTGCCGCCTTGATCCGGTCGGCGTCCACCAGCGTCCGACCACCGGCGGTCGGCTGCGTGTCCAGCTTGAGCTGTGCCTCCCTCCCTCGTCGAGCACCAACCTACGCCGGAGCCCCTCCACCTGCCGGCGCCTGCGCAATGACCGCGCGCGCCCGCGTGTGGGTCGGCGACTTGGCTCCGGCAAGATGTCAATCAATGGATCCAAAAACGGACCATTGCCACCTGAGCCGTCGGGGTCGTATCCCCGACGAGAAGACGCCCGGGCATGAGGCAACAGTAAGTCCTCCGTCCCGTACCTGCACCCACAACTAAGGGTGTGGAAGCCCCACGAGCGAGCGAGCGAGCTCATGCGTGAAAAATGCAAAGTGCATGGTCACATTCCCCAGATTAAAATATATGCAACTCATATGTGCAGGCGGATGCGCCATCTATAAATTGCAGAATTAAATAGAATTCGTCCGTAGTTGTACTCCGACCGCCACATTTGAAGTTCGTGCTGTAATAAAGTAGTCTGATTATTTGAAAATGTTGTTCATCATTTTGCCTACACATTATAAGAAATCCATTCTCTAAGGCGACTGTACAAGAAATCCGAGATGCGGGTTTATGCGGCGGTAGCTAAAATAGCCGTTACATACACTAAATGGGAAAAGTCACGTGAATGAGCGCTGGATGAAAATTTCGAAAGTTTCTTCCATGTAAGGATGAGTTGCAGATGACAATGTTATTGCAATTGAATATATGATTGAGTATGAAAAAGAAAATTAAATTACGATAAACAAAATTGTGAAGATACTAAAATGTATGAAAGTTGGAAAAGCTGCCGGGGTATGATGATTTCGTCAGAGATGCTGACGAGCGAATGGGGTATAGTAGCAAGCTTGTTGTACGAGCTTTCTAATAAGTGCTGGAATAGCCGTAGGGTACTTAATGACTGATGCAAAGCCGTCGTTGTAAACCCTTTTCAAAGGGAAAGGCTCACGGCAGGTTTGAATAAATTACCGCCTAATAAGCCTCCTCAACGTCTTTGACCAACTACATATGTGCGAAAATCATTATTGAAAGGGTTGTGGATGAGACTGAAAATAAAGTCTGAGATGAACAAGCGGGATTTCAAAAAGGAAAGGGGTGTATAGACCAACTTATTTCTCTATGAAGTATAACAAAAAAAAAAATTTGACAATGGTCCAAAGGTTTGAAATTACAAATTTTGTTTGAAATGAAGGTTTACGATAGAGTGAAAAAATGATCTATGGAGAATCCTATTCTTGTATGGTGTGAATAGTGGATTGACAAAGGCACTCCACTATTCATACCATATAGCAATTCCCAAGCAATTCCTATATAGTGAAAGTAAATGTGGTGGAGATGCGATCTCTGCGTAATAATGTGAAGTGTCTCTAAAAGATAGACGTAGGAGCAGTGATATCAGAGAGCGTTGTGGTTTAAAGAAAGAAATATGCAGTGGCTAATGTAGAAAAAAGTATGTTGTAGTGGTTTGACCGTTGGGAAATGATGAATGAAAGTAGACGGACAAAATAAATCTCTATAGCAAATTTGTGTGAAGAAAAGGTCGGAAAGAATCATCCTAGAAAATCTTATGCAGACCATATTGGGGTCATATTAAAAATGAACCAAATTTGAAGCACCCAAAACATGCATTACATGAAAATATTGATAAACATCAGTTCAGAAAGAGACATGCAAAGATCGTATCATGTGGATGTTTGTAGTCTCTGCCTACCCTTCTCGGAAAAAGGGTGAGTTTAAATTATATTATTACTATTGACTTTTCCTTTTACAGCGAAGTTGAAAGATTTCAGAAAAAATAATTATTGCAAGCACATATTCGTCAAAATGATCTCATAGGATTTTCTGCTGCAGATGTATGGAAATGGTCGCCCTCGTCGAAGCCCGCGTTACTGTCGCCCCGATACGATATATCTGCATAGAAAATTTCGTTTGAAAAATTCGGTGACCGTTTTTTTCTCCGCGCCGAATCTACATAGGACAGGGGTGGGCAAAATCAACTCTCGCCCAAAGTGCCGATGGCATTGTGATAATGTTTTCCGTGGACCGCGGTTTTTCTCGGAGGAAAATCCAGTTTTTTTCTGGGTTAACCGAAAACTTATAGACGGCAAGTTTTATTTGTGAGAACGGTTACGTTCTGTTACTTACTATATTGAGGTGAATACCAATTTATTCCAACTTACCAAGGAAAATATGGGGTTGAAAATAATTTAAGTTTATTTTATAATATTTCGTATTGTTGCCACTTACTGCTCATATTGTTATATGGGTTTTTACGAGTTCTACATAAGAAAATCTATTGTATAGTTGTAAAAAAGAAATTAAACGGTGATAGCCTAGTCAGAGCTTCGATTTAATTAACTTCCATTGTCATGGGTGATGATGGCCAAGTGGCTAAATAGTTGAAACTATCGTATTAGAATTTTTATCTCGACGGGTGCAGTAATAAAATTTTAATTTTAAATAAAGCAAAAACCACTCTTTCCTCTCTGAAAAAGCGGACTAAGCCGCCATCGTCTCGGACAGGTCGATTTAGCAAATCTTGACTCGCACTGGGTCAGGTAAGCCCCCAATTTGAAATAAAAACATTGTGGCTTTACCTTATCATATTGAAGAACTATATTTTTTTTTTCAGAATTATTTCAATTCAAATCTTGGATCGTGGTTTAAGTACTCGAGAACGTGTTAGTTTGATACTTATTAAACATGTGGTTCGTACGAATATAACACGCACAAAAATAAATCTCTACCGAAGAGATTGACACTTCGTACATAAGTAAATATTATTTTATGGACTATAGATAATAAACTTTCCATAACGTGGCTATATAGTGAACACATAATGAATTTATAAGCTACTACCTTTTGTCTGCAGCTCCGCCCGTGTAGACACGTAATTAACCTCTCATTTCCTATATCGACTAATCTTGCTATCATTGATAGCAATCCGGTCCCGTTTCGATTTAATATCCAATTTCACAGTTAGTTCCGATTCAAATCCTGTATCTCTATTTTTTGCAATCGCGCTATCGCTCTCGATTATGATATCGATCCCGATTTCAGCTCTGGTTTCTTGTTAATTATTGCACAGATACTGCTTAGTGGGAGGTATGAAATATCGTGCATATAATACAGAATATATTCTATCTGTGTGCTTAATTTCATCTAAATCTGTCCTGCCATTTATGCGTGATTGAATTAGAAATAACTAAACACCGATACAAAGTATAACATTTGTAATATTTTAATTATAGGATATAATACTAAAAAAGACGTCTTGAAAAAGACATTACTGTTCGTCTTGATTTCCTATGGTTTTTTTATTAATAAACCGTTATTATCAGTCATATTGTAACAATTGGACTGTTGACGCTCTCTTTGACTTTCTCTTTCGCCCCCCTCTACCCTCCTTCACCTTATTTTACTCTCAAGCCTCCCTTTCAATCTCATCGCCTACTCTTATACCACTTATTCTTTAAACAAAGCTAACAATTAGCATGGCCGACAGAATTAAATTAAATTAATAACTTTTAAATCTTCTAGTTATAAGGAGTCATACTCATGAACATACAAAGAAATTAACAGTGACCTTTATTTTACGTAACATGGAATTTTATCAGTTTTCTAAATTTAATCAAAATGGGATGTCATTGTCATCATGGGTTATAAGTAGATAGAAAAACAAACAGAAAGATTAACAAACAATGATCTGTATATGAAAAAATGTGTGTTCTATTAGTATACTAAAATTCATTGAAACCAACGTAACCGCCAGCAATAAAACCAGCAATAAAAAAACATACAAACGAACAGATAGATAAAGAAACAAAAAGCAACTTTTGTCCCGTAACTAGTGTCAATCTATGTGTACGCCAGATTTCATCCAAATCGATACAGCCAATTAGGAGCGAAAACGTAACAGATACATAGACAGACAGAAACACTTCAACATCTAGCTTATATACTATAAAATGGTGTTTTAACACCATAGTACACTTAAGTTCATTAAAATCAATGTAAGTATTGTTGAGCTATTAACAAATAAACAAACGAACAAACATACAAACAAACTAAAAGTATACTATGTGCTTTCCCGGGAGTAAAATTATCTACATAGCGAATTTCATCTAAATCGCTTCAGCGGTTTAAGCGTGAAATATAACTGACAGACAAACTGACAGATTTATTTTAGCATTGACGGTCTCTTGGCTAGGAATAGGATATCTGACGGAGGGGCGAAGGTGGACGAAGGGAAAGTGGGTGAAGAAAAGGAGAATCAATTCTTTCCTCTAATAATATTATTTTCATAGGAACAAAGAAAAATATTGACGCCGATCGTTGAATGAAACCAAACATGGGTTTAGATCAAACAATGGACGTATACAGACTCGCCATAAACATCCACCTTTATTTGTGACCATGCAACTTTAGGAAAATATTTGCGTAGAGCTTACGCGACACGCACCTACGGATGCAGCAGTGCATGCGGCGGCTGCGCCCAATAGATGCCAGTTCCACCATTGACGTGTGTCTTTGTGCCCGTCTTTGTGTTGAGCGCCATTGTGTCCCCCATCGTGAGGTGAACAAATTGAACTGCACACACCTGCTTGTTTTAGACACTTCTGATGTGCCGGTGTAAAAGGTTTATCTATTATATTTTTGCCAATTGCAGTTTTTGATTTTTGTGCTATAAATAGATATTAATATGAATAACAGGTTTAATTGTTTTGTGAACTATATGTATAGATAATCCAATAACTTTCGTAAAATAATTGTTAATACAATTCAATTTGTGAGCTTATGAAGCAGTTTCCATCTTCTGGGTAAAATATTAAATTGACGTACAAGAATATGATATACGGGATTTGTGTACTCATTGCTTATCTCAGATACAATCGCAATTAAATTTAAGATAAAAATTTTGGATAGAAATAGCCATTATTAACCTAACTAAAATCGGATTGTATAAACAACAACTAATTCCATTTTAAAATTTTATTTTGCACGATTAGTTAGTATTTTGACATTTGTGTCATTATATTTTTATCTCACATTTTAGGCTACATTTTTTTTTATCTACATATCCTACTGGCAACAAAATATGAAAATAGTTTCTCCTTTCTGGTCTATGGCCAGAATTACATTTTTGTTATTTTCTTTCATTTTAAAGTATGATGTTGCCACTGATCACCCGCATCGTGAGCGACTGGCGTGCCACCCCTTTTGTCATTTTGACAATTGCCACAATCAGGAGACGGTTTTCAGACAAAAAAAAAAAGAAACAATCGCCACAAACACAACCCTCAGGTCACAATGGCGGGTGAATTTGAAAATAATGCACGACGAAAATAAACGAAAAAGTTAATACAAAACAAAATGGTTTTTGGTATTTATTTATTTACGGGGTGACTTCACCCGGCGTCGTTATTGGCTATTGTCGGCGAATTTCACGCGTTCGGCACGATCGCATCAAACCGTCCCGTGATCCTAATTTAATCTATTTCGTAGTCACTATGAAATGGTTGTATTAAAGATGTATGGTATATTAAATTTAGATTCGTCACTAATATCTGCATATTTATTTTATAATGGGTAGATATACAATAGTTTTAATATTATGAAATTCATATAAAACATAATCATTGATCCGGCAAATATGAGAGTGAGACTCCCGCATCCACGCTTTCATACCGTCGAATAGTCATTTCAAACGTTATGATGTCACTTTCTTGTAAATATGTATCGTAAAAAAATAAAATCGTATGATATCGACTCAAATATATGCCGATGATCAATTAGTGAATGCATTTTTAGTAAAATTATTTTCTATGAAACCATATATCCTACTAACACATTTTAATTTATATTATAAATTATTCACTTAGAAAGTTGTAGGAATTACAGAAAATTCTCAACTTTTAAATTTATTAAGCTGCACATTAAAACTTTAGAAAAATAAGACAATTTGTCTATAGATTTTCATCATAATCCACGAAGAAATAGATGAATTTACATAGAGAGAAACAGACAGACATGATGAAATTACAAGGTTTCCATATTTTTCTTGCGACTACGGAACCCTAATAATATCATAACATTTTGGTATAAATAATTGCACTAAGTACACGAAACCCCAAAAGCAAGTTGTAAATCACTAACCAATTTAACAACGTGACACGCGTGAACAAAAAGGATGCTTTTTTTTGCATAAATTGTTTTATTAAACGAGAAAATCGGATTTCGCAAATTTGAGACGGCATTTGTATTTCAGTTTTCAATTACAATTGCGCCGTCGCGCGCCTTATCCGCTGGCGATATTTAACGCTATCAGAGCGGGAGAACACCATGCTTATGGAGCTTTGACAATGAGAAAATTATGCGTGTAATGAATAATTCACGGCCGCTGGGCGTGGGCGGGCGGAGGTTGCTGTACATTTATTTTATGTGCAAACTGTGTAAATATTATTAAAAACAAGTGTAACATGAAGCAGAACTACGTAATTTGCAAGTTAGGGATTAGTGTTTTTTTATTATTTATTAATTTTTATTCGCAAATTTGTGACCAATTATTGACTAAAAACTATTTAGGAGCTGCTCGACAGCCGCATCGTAATAGCTTTGTTGTCTACAGTGCATTTTAATGTAAATGTAACGTTAATGTGTCAAATAATTAGTGGGAAGATAATATAAATACCCACGAGAGTTCCTTTTACGTGTGTGAATTAATTTCTGCATTGCTCATTCAACAATATGTACTTTGAATACTTACAAAAAAAATCACGTATATAGAAAAGAAAATACTATACTTTGAAGACCTCAGAAGACTCGACGAATGGGGTCAAAGTTGAATAACTTATTATTCGACTACTAAAATTAAATAAAACGTGTTGTTTACTTATTGGCGTTTCGGTGGTGCATTAATCAGTGGCTAAAACCAAAATTCTTTCATTTATCAAATAATGATGTTCATTGTTTAGAAACATTATTTTTTCTAATATACAACTTCTAGTATGCAGCTTGTTTAATTTAAAGCATCACTATTATTCTAAAATGTTTTTTTGTAAAAACTCTGGAGAAAGAATCTGGAGAAAAGAATCCCATTTTACGACAAAAAGCAACACATGCACCGAAATAGTCTCAAAATGTTCCGTTTTTTAAATTTAAACACAACACTAAAAACTATTCAGTGCCTGTATGCAGACTTAACAAGTGCTATGAGAACCTAACAATTTAAAAGCCACAAATACCAATATAACAAAAATAGTCCAGTTAGTTGAATGCGAACGAGTATAGCATGTGGCGACACGGTGTCTGCCTGCGCCCGCGCCGGAATGCGGTCCCGGGGGCAGGAGGGGCGGAAGACTTAGAGAGGGCAGCTCCGGAGTGCCGGCGGGGCGAGGAAGGAGAGGCGGGGGCGGCGCGAGCGGATTCCTTTTGAAATCTCGTAGCAGATATGTAGGTGTGAGATGAAACACCCACGTGATCTGTATCGACCCTTTTAAATTGTTTGATTAAGCGAATTCTTTCGAACAGGTGTTGTATCGGATTGGAATTTAGTGGATAGGTATTGTACCTACTAAAGTTAAAAACATTTATGGTAAACTTCGACATATTAATATACTAGAGAAGTTAACAAAATATGATGATTTCTAACTTTGGCAATTAAAATTGCAAGCAATAACGGTAAAGGCTTTACGGACGCATACATATTTTTATCATTTAATTTTAAAATTTTAAAATTTTAATGCATTCGTAAGATGAACAATTATGTATATTGTAAATTAAGTGTTATAACGCTTTGATATTAATGCCAAAGAAGCAAAATCACTCATTTGAAGGAACTATTGTAGTTCAGTTTTAAAAAAATAAATTAAAAGTATTACAGTTAAACCTAACTGTTTGGCTGTATTTATGTCACGGTCGACTTTTCCAACGGCAATGATTGTAATTGCTATCAAGATGAAATTTGTCATAGTTGCAGAAATCGTTCGCTGTCATCTTCTCTAGGTGAAATATTGTGTAATATTTTTTATTGGGATTTAATATTACCTAAACTACAAAAAAGGTTTCTGTTTACGTTTGTTATGTTTCTTTTAGGGTATCGTTTAAAAGGGCTTGTTTTGAAGAACTAAAATTTTAAGTTCTATTACTTTGTAATTTACTGGCCACAATCAATGCACAAAACGTATCATTCCTCTCTTGGATCACTTCGGTTACAACATATTCGTAAGTACTTTCGTTGGCTATGACCATATAATATAATATGATATTGTTTATATACGAATAATATTGTATAACAATCGTGAATAATTAATTAATACTTTATTTATGATCTAGTACGCTCGTCTGCTGCACAGGAGACGCTAATCCCGGCGCGAATGGTTTTTCTTTTAGAGCAAATATGAAAACAAGCATTCACGTTTATACTCTAAAGTATTTTTATTTATGTCCATAATAATGTAGCTAGTATATCCTCTGACGTAAAGGAAAAACACGTAAACTTTAAACGAAAAAAAATTAAAAATATTTTTAGGTTTTGTGAAGGTGAGAGAATTTCAAGCCAGAAAACTCTTTGTTACAACTCATTTAATGATTCTATAATTAGGTAACCGAATATAATATTTAATGAAATACCTCTACGACTAGTCAATCTAATAGAATATTGCAGATAGAACAAAATTGAAGGAACATAAGAAGGCCTTTTAAAACGTCACAAGATAAAATCATATACAAAGACTACAAGGCAAAAGAATCTTCTAAGAATATTAAATATTTAAGCAGGAAGACAACCGTGTACTACTTGTAGCACTAGGGTACAGAGCAGAAAAAAAGAAAATAGGCTAACCTATATTCACTTAAAGAAATTTATTGGATCAAGACATGCAATATTGTAGTGGGAGTCGTCAAGACTGGATTAAGTGAAAATAAAACAAAAACTGGGCAAGAGAATGACAGCTATGCTCGTTATAGGGTTCCGAAGCCATTATTACAAAGATACGCACTACAGATGAAAAAAGTACACTTTTCCCATGATTTTCGTACGGACTACCTATAACTTTAGTCGCCTATAACTATAAAACAATTAGGTATGTTAACTATTACTATTAAAATAATTTAAGTTGAAGTGCAGCAGCAAGAGTGTATCTCAAGACACTTACGTCCTTTTGTTGAGAAGCGTAGTTTTCGGGCAATAACTCAAAAACAACATATACTATCACATTTAATATAATCTTGTTAAAAGTATTTATCAAGCATTAAGTTCGCTATTTTTTTAATATTTTTGAACATAAAGTTCAGAAAATAAAGGGGGAGACACAATTTCTGCAAATTTCGAAGCAATTATTTCAGAAAATATTCAATTCGTCAGAAAATTTTTTTTTTTCAGTTTCTGTTATATGTATGGAATGCCCTCCATAGGAATATTTATTTTTGTTGTTTAACTATAAAACTAAGTAGCGGCTTATACAAGACACCTACATTATGAATTTAATCAATATAAATCTTGTAGTTTTTGAATAAAATGCCTGTGACATACAGACGTACGGACGGACGGATATGACGAAACTATAAGGGTTTAATTTTTACCATTTTGCTTCGGAACCCTAAAATGAGGTTTGAAGGAAGCAACAGCTAAAATATTTTTAATTAAAAAAAACAGCAATATGACAAACATTAGGTATGGCTACCTAACGTAACGTAAAAGGAATGTGTAACGTAAAAATAATATATAGTTACAGTATAAAGCGCTTATTTATTTTTCCATATCTCTTGTCTGTTTATAGGCCGTATTTTAAACGGTTGGCTATCTAACCCTGTCGTTTGTTTTTGGATCCAGGTTGCAAGGAGTCCGAAACTATTTATTAACCACCTCCCATTTAATTGTATCGGGATTTTATTTTTTTGAGTCGCACGGCTGGTAAAAGATAAAAAGTGGATCATCATCATCAGAGACACCCATGATGATGATTAACAATAAGCCAAGAGGGAGCTACGCGCTATGCGCTACGCTACGCGCATGCAAATACAAACTTACGGTACTAAACCGTTTGTTTTCATTATGAAAGAACACATCGTTCTGAAGCGTGTATGTCGGAGAAGGTACACCAGCATCTTCAAAGGCATGTGAAGTTGACGACACGCGCTAAGTCGATGCGGATAGTATATGGTCTAATACCCGCCTTTTTCTTGGAACATCTGTGTGTCCAGAAATGGTACATTAAATGGAGCTTATCCTCAACAATCGCTATATTTATCGACAAGTATTTTACAAGTCCAACGATCCATGCAATGATCGCAACAGTCGAGCGTTACGTAACGTGAAGAGCCTCCGAAGATTGCAAATAAAAACATCGAGGCGCTGTGAGGAGTAAGAAGCTCTTTTCATCGTTTATATTTATGCCGACGGCCGGCAAACAATATCGCGTAATGAATAAGGCTTAGACGGCAAAGAGTAGCGCCGGCTTATATTGGGCGTGGATACGTCGCTTTTGATTGTAGTTTTCAGAAAATCTTACCATAGACTCGTTTTTTCATTTTGATCCTGTTTTGATTTTGTAATTCTTATGCATAAGTTTTATTTATAATCTATCTTCGTGTCATGGAAATTATGTTTATTATTGCGAATAGAGCTACGAATATTGGATACGCGTAGAGTTTTTACCAAAGCAGTATTGAAAAGAGTATACTTTCTAAAGCCTAATAGATTGAAGCGCTACAGGTCCCCAGGAGAAGGCGGACAAATAACATAGTTACGATAATAAATCACAAGTCATAAAGTGATGTTCAAGTACTACCGCAGGCATCTTTTAACATGTAAAAAATGTTATTATGTCTTCGTATAAGTAAATATAATAGATTTTATTTTCTATAATTCAATCTCTCTATTCTATAATTCTCAATAGATCTATGTGTTTTTAGTTTTTAAATAGCTGAAATATAAAATAACTATAAAACAAATAATATATGACATTGTTATAGCACACCTTTAATTAGGCTCTACTCTTTGTAAATAATAAATCACACATTTCCAGTTACACATTACAAACACTTTAATTCAATATCAGTCTTTCATTCCGTAAGATGTATTGCAATGTGTCCAAACAATCACATACTATTTCGGATTACATTTCAAATTATTATAAAACTACCTTTCAAAAGGCATTCGCATCTATATTTAGACTATCTTTGCTCAATCCCACACTTCGAAAAACTCTAATAATAACATTATAGAGAGTCGAATGTCGCTGCCTGAAGCGCTTTGTGCGCCGATCACAGAAATGTATACCGCTTATTCATATCGGCCGCGTACCGGGCCACATTCAAAAATTATGTCTACGACGGCACCTCGTATGCCGCTCGCGCCGGGGCCTCGCTCTGTTGCACCTTCCTAATCTGTAGCCATAAAATAAAGTACCACGTTCAATCGACAATCACAGAAGGCTAAGCCTCGTAGGGAAATAATGATGCGGTCGGTTAGTGCATTAAAAACGTGCTTTGTGAGGTCTCGGTGCCTTTAAAGTGATGTTTCACGGTGCATTAAAGGGAATTAATATTTTCTGTTTTATTTCTTATTGATCCTTTATGAACCAGCAGTCAAACCATTCTATCGTGCGTTGGTTCCGTCATCTGTCAGTCCATCTGTTTGGTTGCAGATCTCTTGTTATCTTCATTTTCATAATTCTCTGTTTGTATATTTAGGTGAAATCAAATAAATATTCTTTTCTTTTATTTCATCTCGTTAAACCTTCTTTACCGAGCGGGTGATATTGATCAATTCCCATGAAATAATGATTTAATTGTTGCGTACCTTTAATGAGGGCTTTCAAAATTTCATCCCTTCAATCGTGGGACATGAAGAATAATAACTTGACTCCATCCGATTTAAACAAAAACGTATTAATGATGTATCTCTGGAAAAGCTAGTTAGTCGTATCACTATGCCAAGGCTATCAATTTTCACGTGAATATGTTTACCAATGTCTATTTTGAGGTAAGCGGGCGTGGTTCAGCGGTTGAGAGCACCGGCTTAGAGGCGGGTAGAGAAGATACCGGGTTTGATTCCAATCACTGGCGATTCGATCAAAGAATTTTCAACTTGAATCAAATCAAACCAATCGCTTCGTACCTCGAGGAGCACGTTAAGCTTTCGGGAACGGACGTCGTGATAGCACAACCGACACGACAGTCGTTAACAACCTCAAACCCGCAACTAGCTAGCGTGGAAACCTAAGGTCTTAGTCCTTCGGTCTGAAATGAAAAGGGCGTGGGAGGATACGCGCCAGGAGTGGGGTAAATAAAAACCTGACTGTAAACTTCCTTCGTATAGCAGAGCTGCTTCGCTGCCCCGTATGCTTTCCATAGGGCATGGATCACATTCAAGAAGAGGATATCAGAATAACTGCTGACGCTCATATGTCTTCAAAATTTCTAGCGAATCAATTTGTGATACAGCTATTCTTTTTCTTTTCAACGTCTAAGCAAGGTTGTAGTTTCCAGCTTTGTTATGTGTATGATTTTTGTCTCCTGTAAATGTGATATTTTAATTTGAAATATATATAATTTGCACGCATGTGACATATGAAGATTTTTTATTACTATACAATTGAAGAGAATTTATCAGTCAACTAATCGTAACACCCTTATGCTAAGATTTCGTCCTTCAATTTTAAAGTGCTGATTGTTATTGGTGACAAAATAGTATTACAAAAAATATAACCTGCGCAATGATTACTATTATAGGAAAACTATTAAAATGAAGCAATGATTTTACGAAAAGTATACTGATACAGAATAAAAATGCCCGGTTTCCGGAAACGCATTTCGTACGTATTGCAGCGAGCAAACTTACATCGCAAGCGTTAATTATTGATTGGAAATGCCAGTTATAGATGATGATTTAAGATGAATTATAATTGGTTGGCATCGGAATGGATTCCATGGTTTTAATGTTGTTGTTATTGAAGTAAGATTTTAGTAGCTTTTTTTGAAAAATCAACCTCTCGTTTCACTGTGGGCAAATTAAAAACTAAACAAAACATTATACTTAGAATACAAACATTTTCCATTTCATTCCCTCGCATTTTAAAAATATAATTGACGTGAAGTGGAATAGTTTTCAATCAAAATTTGGATAAATTATCTATTCCTTATCCGCTTATGAATTAACGAGCTAAAGTTACTCTTATGTTTGCCTCGAGTTAAAGTAATTAAGGTACAGGTAGTTAATTAGATCTTTGTACTGGTAAATTTCGAAGCATAACTTCAATGTTTACAGTCAATACACAACCGCACAACCGCACAACCGCATAGGGAATATAAAGTATCTCTCTACCTATTCTTGGTCTGAAGAGCCTTTAAAATGAGCCAACTATCGATACATCGATAGTTTCGTTTTATCGATAGGCGTATCGACGGTCTCGGGCCCGCGATTGTTTCCAAATTGCTCTTTATGCCCGTCCAAAACGTTTATCTCAATCTCACGAGGTCTCTCTTACCACGTCCCTATCGCTATCTTAAGCGCTTAATCGGTATAAAATATTTATTTCACAGCAAAAAAAAAATCTCGACGGCGCGACGCTTTGATATTCTGTATACAGACATCTATTGTATTTATGAATTCTCGACCGGTAACAATTTTTTTCTTATTATGCCGCTATCGTGGTCATTTTTTACGTATTTTTTAAACGTTTCAGCACGTTTATTTAAACTGGAATCTTGATGACTTTTAATTTTAGGTAACGACAAATTTAGAATCGGAACTAAAGTCAAAAACTAAACGTAATATCACGAATTAATTACGAATTAGATATTTAGATTTTTTTAGTTATGTTAACACAAAGACCATACCTATGTTTCTTTCCATATTTTACCGCCTCTATCTAAATGCATAGTGTAGGTACGTTAGAGAAAATTATTAGATATATTTTAGAAACTTCTGTTCTATAAAAAATACAGTAAAACAAAAGAATGTGAAGTTCGTTATCAATCAGTTAGTGAAAATCGGGAATGAAAGAAAACAGAAAACACTAAACAAAATACACGAAGTGAAAGTGATTTAACTATTTTATCAAATCGTTTTGATAGCAAATTAGCCATCGTATGATTGTATCTTATAAATTATAAAGCTCAGATAATTATTGATGGACTCAAAGGCATCCAAAGGAAGTTAACAGCGATCCTTTGTTAAACTGAAAATCCTTAAAAAATCAAATACTGAACAAACTAGCAAGTAATTTTTTACTATTATTGTTTTTCCAAATAGTGTCCGTTGAGATCAATACATCGCTGCATTCAATGAGACCACTGAGAGACACACTTTGCCCATACGCACTCAGGGGTTGTTTCGACGGACTTTTGGTATGGAGCTACTGCCTCCTCGGCGTCCGTAAACCACTCAGATAGAAGTCTTTCTTTTATTTTAGAAAATAAATAGAAATCACATCGTGCAAAGTCGGAGCTGTAAGGCAGGTAAGACAGTATTTTTGTATCTAACGTCGCCAAATTGTTAGTTCTCTGTCTTTCGGTATCTGGTGAAACGTTGTTATGGTGAAGGAGAATCCTACTGCGAGGTAGTTTTTCACGAACTTTTTTCGAAAACAAAAGACAAACAGTTGTTAGTGTACCAGTTTTTAGTGACTGTTTTATTATCTTCTGAAACAATTGTTGCATAATGACTCGTCATTTTGAAAAAAGAGGCCACTATCAATCTTCCGACGCTTCGACCTCATTTTACTTTAATAGGCAAAAATCGTCGAAAGGAAACACCCACTGAGCAGATTGTTTTTTGTTTCGGGAACGTAAAGTAAATCCAGCTTTCGTCACCTGTAACTATATCGTAAACACGTGAACTGTTTTGTCAACCGTTTATAAAGTAAAGTGAAAAATTAATGTGGTTTCCATTATTTATTACAACAATTGCGGTAAGTGATAATTCAATTCAATTCATAAAAGTATGCAATTTTTCATCAATGTTTTCTTATGACGTTATCGGCTAAAATTATCGCTCGTAAACCGACTTTTTCGTCTTCTCAAAAGCGACTATTTTTAATTATATTATTTAGAGAATTTTCGAAAAGTTATTGGCCGACTGTCCTTCATCCTTTAGGATTCAAACTTACGAGCGATTTGCCGAAAAGGCGTCGCGTTGCGGCGAATGCGTCTCGTAAAATTTACGGCCGATATTTATTTTTATGACGAGCCGTCGCATCGCGGCCTTCGTTTTTATCGCGCGCCGTGTTTACTGGGACGCCCTTCCCTGAGCACAAAATAAGCAAACTCTCAGCCCGCGGTCACCTGAGCCTCGGCCCGGTATTAATTGTTGTCTAATATTTAATATGGAATAATACGTCCGTTGATATTTAACGGCGACATAAGATACTTTTATTGTGTTTTCGTGTATGTTGGTTTTCGCAGGACGACTCAAAAATATAGAAAAAATTGCATTTCTTCGGAATAATAACACAACAGATATAATTGATAATTTTGGGAGTTTATGGTTACTCGCTTCGTCAGCCACAAGCTTCTTCCTGCATCTTATTGACTATATTTATTATTAAATAAATATACAAGGTTTGTTATTTAAGCTCAATACAACCACTCCATCTTGTACATGTCTTGAAAGCAGCTAGGGTCTATCGATGAGTCTTCAGAATACCAAGCGTGAGTTTTAAGTTATTTTAATTTTTTTTTAGGCATGAGAATCTATACAGTTTAGGCAGTGTCCCTCGTGGTCGTTTTGTACAACTTCAAAACGCTTACTTAAATGATAGCAAACGCAAACGACACAGAAACGGCTGAAAACTCACATTCTTTTGAGCAACAAGCGATAGCAAATGGACCATCTCAAGAATATCTAAACAGGTGGACGGATATTCTAAATTTTGTGAGCAGCAGCGCATACAATTATGAGAACTCCGATATTGCGGTCGTTGACCTGTCTGAGTAGCATTAGTGATTAGAATGACATTTTTTAACGTTAAAATAAAGATGAGTTAAAATCAACGAGTAGCAGCTATTGGGTTTATGCTATATGTAAAATAACATTTTGTAAATGTATAACAAAATTCGTGAATTCTAAAGCAAACTTTTTGACGAATTGCATTATCAAAATTGATGCAGGATACGGACCGCGAAATAAATTATGAGCCTCGTAATTCTACGTAAATTGTCTGTAAGGGAACATACCCATACTACGTGACTTATATTTTACAATTTTTTACCCAAAGGTGATCAATCGTAGTATATGCCTAGACCCCCCTTACCACTTAAATTTTCACGTAGTAATTTATAAATGTGATTTTAAATCATTTTTTTTGCTAACAGAAAGTTAATATAATCAAGGAGAAAAAACTTATGTAAAAACATAATGTAACAGGTACTTATGTTTTACTATAAATATAATATATAAAACGAAGCCTTGAAGCCCCCGTCCTGTGGCCAAGGTGACCAAGCGCATTTTGAAGACCCGCCCGGGTCACGTAGTATGGGTATGTTCGCTTATCTTCCTTTATTTTCAGAAGTGTGACAATAAGCCTAGTTACAAAGAGCTTTTTTGTTTAACAATGAACGACGAATAACGAATACCTATTAGGTGCAACGAAGGTTACCAAGGCGCATGATTTACTCTGCTCTCGTGCACTTTGCATTGACTTTTCATCGACCTATCGCTTGACGCATGATCTCCCAAAATACTTAAATTTCAGATTTTCTTAATGTATTATCGTCTTATACCGCCCATAACTGTCTTTCGAAATTCACCCTTCTTCGTCGGTGTAGTCAGCATTTTTATAATAATTCTCTGCTTATTTTAATAGAGCTACGGCATTCAACTTTATTTTTGTACATTTAGAATGCTCGGAATGTCCGTCCATCCGGCCTATGTTAGAGATTTTTTTTTATTAATAATTAAAGTTTATATTAATATTGATCGTAACCATAAATCTGGCGAGCGCCCCGGGTCGGATTAGCCGCGCCGCGGTTTTGTCCGCACGTGGCCAATTTGTTACTTATGGCCACACAACATAAAACCTTTTTCATGTGTGTGTGTTCAAAAACTGAATGACTTTGGAGAAAAATCTTTATGTTTAAGCGTTTGTAATGCCCGTATTTTATAGTGTTGAGTCGCTAATAAACTAGCGGATAGCTAGTTCAATTTGCTGCAAAAAGTATTCTACGTCAACAATGAAGTCTCGATTTGTCTAGGCTAGCTTTCTGTATTTGCTGTAGCACGTAAGTATTTTTGATTATAATGATGTGTGTGTTTAAATGTTTTGGCGAATTTCATTTTTATCCAAAGGACTATCGGACTATGTATTTGATATTGATTTCTGTATTATGATAATTGATTATTTATATCTTGGCTAAAAGTATTTAACAATTACCGAAACGAACAATCTATATATTTTCAAACATGGCGATGTATAGAGTATTTAGTGTTCCATAAATACCAATTAACATTTTGACAAGCGCTCTAAAAATTCAATCAACTATCCAACATAGTGCTTACATTTTCATCCACAGTGAGTTTATGCTGCGTTTATTCTGTCGCAGGCCCTCGCGCTTTTAGATAGAAATCACAGTGCTTTTATCAATCCTCATAACATGCGTGGTCAGACACTTTCATAGATCATTTCTTTCCACTCTGTCATAAGCTTTTTCCAGATCTAGAACGATACAGATAACGTTGGAGCCCTTAGGCAAAAACGTCTTTATAATCTCATATGAACGTGTCTCGTAATATACCTATCTACACCGAGCATACACATTATTGTTATTTTTTTCAAAGTGCAATGAATTGTTTTCACATACAAATATCCGCCGCATCAAAACTGGAACGGAAACGGTAACTCGGGACGTCAATCGCGAAACATAAACATCGATTAATTTATGCCGGAGATGCTTCATTAAAATTTATCACAGGAATAAATTAATTATTCATACATTATACGAGCGCTCGTTATCCCCAAAAGAACTATAGACGCGGACGTGTTTTATTAGGAGAGCTTATTTATTACATCCCGCACCGCGGACGGGGGCGCAACAATAGAAATCCATAACAACTTTAACTTATCAACGCGGACGGAGGCGTTACAAAGAGATTGTAAATTAAGAAAACGGCAGAGCTCCCGATACATAACGATTGTGCGGTGTTTTGGAGCAACACACTCCCTCTTGCGGCGCGGGCGCGTGTCCGCAATGTGATATTTTTGATCAGAAATAGAAATATTTAAACGTTTTTTCGATATATACTGCTAACTAGACACTGTTAATTAGACGACTAATACTGACTGATCAATTGATCTAGTGACACTAGATCAATTGATCAGTACAGGGTTTTAAATTTGAAATTTTATGTGTAAATTACCTTTTACACGGCAAATGACTAAAATTCTTTGATTTTCTCGAGTGGGTATGTAAAAACTGGATGACAATTAATTTTTGACAATAATAAACTGCCCAGCGCTAGTGATATTTGCAATTCCCAACGGATCTTAGTGCGACTTTGGTAGTTGTCTCTTATAATTGAATCCGCAGTACGGATGAAGATTGCTACGAGAGAATTGTTTTATACCCGAGCGAACAAAGACACGACTAGCAAAAATTGACTATAGGATCACAGATGGTTTTTTATCAGTATAATAATAAAGATTATATAAATAGATCTCCATAGACATGATTATCATTTTACGATCCTTCGTAAAGATTACCCTATTTTCCTTATTTCACGTAAAACAGGACTACTGACGAGGTCATCATTTCGTGGAGAAGTTTATGGAAGTCTTAAATTGGATATAGAAATTTAGTTCAAGGAAGGCTTTAATAATTCACATCTGGATTATTGATATTAGTATGAAATCAATCTCTAAAATTGTAAGTTGTTCTTGTAACCTGTATTTCAACAATAATATTGAGTCCCTCTTTTGACTATCTTATTAAGAAATAATTGTTCATTTTATGATGTTCTAATCTTATCGTATAACTTTTGACTTGTGACAATTGTGATTCTAAAAACATGAGAATTGCGAATTGATGAGCGAAAAATAATAGAGCTTCTATGTCTCTCAGTTCGAACTAGAGGCAGCAGCAATAAAGCCGTGGAGGTGGCGCGATGATCGCGAGTGATTCGAGTCCTTAATTAAAAACTGTTTACGACATTGTAAACGTGTCTCTGAAAAAAAAAACCTATGTAGAGCTTAAAAAACCTTACACCTTCTAAGTTTTATTATGGTTAATTTGCTAAAAGGATGCTTTTTGTTTTAACTCTAAATACAGTTTGTCTAATTTTAACAAGAAATATTTACGATAACCGAATTATGTTATAACAAGTTTCGAGTTAATGAAATTTAATTATAAATTAAAAAAATCGAGTAGAACATATAATACATTTTAATTTTGAGTTTCAACTTGCTACAGCAAGTTAAAAACGAAACCAAAAAGTGAATCCAGGGCCACTTTTTGGTTTCGCTATAGGCTGCTGGTGGGCAGTCTCGTTGTTCCTGGCTATGGTAGCCAGGAGGTTATAAACATTGCAGGGAATGGGGTGCAATGAATCCTCGACGGAGAACATGGTTACTGTACTAGATATCTCGACCTGGCGACATACGAAATAAAAGAAAACGTTAGCTGAATATATATAAATCTAAAAAATTCAATAATTAATACATTCATATTACTAATTGTAATTGATTAACAAAAAAACTAAATCAAAATTAACTATATTGAATTTTTATCTTATTTCTTAAAAAAAAATACTATAAGTATGTATACCTTCAGAGTTTCAAAAGTATTTTATAATTAAGATACATTGTTCGAATTTCAATACAATGAATAATTTAATAGCGTAGCTTAAATGTCTGGTCTGATAGAGTCGCATGTCGAAGGCGGACGGTAGCGAGTCATTAGTCCGAAGGCGGTGTAATACGCGTGCATCTTAATTGGGCACTTTAAATCACCCGCCGTCCTGTGACAGATACGAGACACAAACAAATGTTTTCTATATAGCCACTCCAAAACCTGATACCTATACAATTCTGAGTTAATAAATGATTTTCCAATAAATTGCTTCTATATTGACACTTAATTTTCTTTTTTGAAGATTTATCTCAAAAAATTTACATTATATCTTGCTTTACCATGTTTTGCGTTAGTTAGTTAATAAAAGGCTACATACACAAGTTTGATGGCCAATTAATGCATACTTTTGTAGTTTATAAGTTAACAATTCGTTCCACCCTGCCTTCTTTTGCTATGCTTAAAATTTGTTCACGGTTTCCAATTACAATTTATCGATCAATAATGTATTTCTTGTATAAAGAGTATTCTACATATTATTCAAAATTCTAGGACGCAATTTGTGTTGCTGAAATATTTGACGACAACGAGTTCAACGATTCGAACATTTTTTTTGTAATAGCGATTTCCAGGGGAACAACCACAAGATGACAGAGATTAGGTGGTCACCGTCGCCCGTGGACACTTGGAATCCCAGAAGAGACATCAGTTAATTACCAACTATTTGGGTAGGATTACGATATTTTATGAATGGAGGGAACGATGGAGGGGAAGGGGGTCATCAGAATTATCCGAGGTGTGCAAATACCTCGTTTTAGAACGAAAGAAACAAGAGACAGGAAAAAAACAGATTTCACAACGAATTACGCGTCTTGACAACGCTATTCATAATTCTTGCCAATGTTTTTCATCATTATTAAAGCAAGAGATATTGATATCTAAATCTGCGCATGTGCCAGTACAGGCTAGAGAGCCGAACTCGCATCTTCTGCAGCGCAAGCGGCCGCGTTGACCACTTGCGTATGGCTGTTTCTACACTTTGTATCAGAGGTTCTCATCGCCCCTATGCAGGATCATACATTCAACGAAACTTTTAATTTCAAATTGACGAGGGACTTTGTGCTCAAGTCCTCCACGAGGACTATATTAGGTGGTCACTATGACCTTTGTCACCATTATGGTGACGCTGTCATCAATGTGATTACCATGTTCGCAACCGACAGCTTAACTTGGTCTCCGAAATAAGGTTGACTGTTAAATTCAACCCTTAAGTTTAAAAGTCAACAGTTGATTTCCCCGTGTATAGAATTCCAACTCGATACCTTCCGATTCAACGAAAAAGTATTATATTATATTATTATATTAATACTAAGACAAAATTAAAAGTTACATAAAAGCAGTGAGTCACGCAGACTCATATGAGTAACTCACCGACAAGGCCGGAAGACATCAGTAAGTTAATTGAACTGAGATGCTATCACTAAATAACTCATTGTTCGTCGCAGCCTCCGCGCTTACCCCCGCTCGCTCCCGCTCGCTACTCACAGAAGCCTACGCCCGCTTTACACTCAAATCTTAGTTCACTTTGACATTTGGATGAATTTGAGCGACGATACCAATTAAAAAGCATTGATAGGAAAATATATTTTATGCCTATAATTATAATACTTACATCGAAAAAAATGTCAATATTATGTGAAATTAAAAAAAAAAAACTAGACTTTGAGAAATTAAAAAATAGCCCAAAGAGGAGTTACGTGTCAAAGTTATTAAAATTGACCAAGAATTATGTAAATAAACAACAATTTGTATATAAAATTTGGAGAAAAGCATTTATTTCGTTTTAAGCTTTATGGATATATAAGCAAATAAAAGTATTGCAAGTTGATTGCAGTAGTCAGAGAGGCGCATTAGGTTTATGTAAGCTTATTGATTTGACAGAAAATTCATATCTATTCGGAACAACTGTCGATTCTTGATTTATCTATCGGTCAGAAAGGTAACAAGATTTAATCGCAAACAATTAAAAATACGCAGAATCCCAAAAATAATAACTATAAAGAATCACATCCCAATAAAAACAATCATTGTGCATAAATGTCGCCATACACATCAATTACACGAATTCGGAGGTCGTGTTCGGAATGATACCTTCGGCCACCGCGTCATGTGATATACGGCCGGATTGTCGTCGGGCGATGCGTTTTGTTTTATACGGCCAATTAGAGAAATCCCCTCCCGCTGTTACCGATCGATTTATGGCTCAATACGACTTTTTTTTTCAATTTTGGGGATCTGCACGTGAAAGGTTAAAACGGAACCATCACTTTGTGATTCTATTCGTATGCCACTGCTTATTTCTTTACGAGTTTAATTACGACTAAGAATATGAAGCATTGTCAAAGTAATGAAAAAAATCTTTTCATTTTATCTGCCATGACGAAATGTAGTTCGAGCGTGCTTGCATTGAAGGTGTTAGTCACTTAAGCTTTCAAATCAAATCAAAAATATCTTTATTTCGTAGATAATAAAATTACACTTGAAATACGTCGTTAATAAATTCGGCTTATACTCGTAAGTGCGGGATAAGTATATCAATGTTCGTTATTTCTAAAGTTTGCTAGATAAAATGAATTTCTTCATCTTGTATATCGTCCCATCACGAAATCAAGATAACAATCACATTTCTTTCCTTCGCGATTCCGATAGCGGTCGGAATTATGTTGATTCTAATTATGTTGAATATCTCGGTCCCGCTTTATACTTTAATATTTGTACTGCTTTTCATACTGACTTCATGTTCTTGATTCTAATTTAGATTCTACACTCGATTTTGAAGTTTGTCTCATTCTCAATTTCGATTCCAGTCTCGATTTTCAATTCTATTTCTCTTCGTATATGCGATTTCAATTTTGCTGTCGGTTACGGTTCTGATGTGGACGACTGCATAATAAATGTTGATATCAAAATGAAATTTGAGATATATTTACTCGAGTATGGTGCATTTTTCTATGAATGAAAGAATGTTCAGAATCTTTAATGGCAGAAAAATGAAGATGAAGCTAAATTTTCTTTTTCAAAGGTTCTCGTTTGTGTGTACGGTATATAGGTAGTGTCATAACAGAATAAATAGTTTAAGCACGTACAAAAAAACAGAAACACACAACAGTTTCCATAAAACATTCCATTCCTTATTACCACTTACTTAGAACCTACTTTTCCAAAAATGATACATGTTATTTTTTCATTTGTAATAAGTAAATGAAATATAAATTTTGTTTTCAATAGCTTCAGAAGTTCGTTTTTGTACAAAAAACAATCAACTCTTATTTCGACCCTTTTAGGGTTATTTTTGAACGATACTTGCGATTAGTTTTTATTAGTAATGCGTAGCTAGAATATAAATTTTGAATAAATAGCTTTACCGGTTTTGATTTGCTATACAACATTTCATCCTTTATTTTACTCCCTTCAGGGTTAATTTAAAAATAAAACAATGTATGTATTTTTTTCTTTACTTCCATAAGTAACTAAAACGTTAAATTTAACTTCTTTAGCTTCAACAGTATCGATATTCCACTAAACTGTACATCACCATTTTTATACATTTATGGGCTTAATTTCTGAAAAATCCTTTGTTAGTCTTCTTTTACATTATAACAGGAACCTCTTTGCAAATTTCAAATCTTTAGACCCAGTAGTTAGACCTGTATGTTGATATATCTCTCAACCAGTTTACCTTTTTATATGTATAGAACTAGCTTTTTCCCGCGGCTCCGTACACGAAGGCATTTTTTTTGATAGTATTTGCATAAAATCTATACTTAGGGGGCATCTATGTCCCAAAAAGACTAACTGTGTCGAAATCTAAGTCAATCGGACTTACAATTTTGGAAAGCTCGTAATAAGTCAATCAGTCAATCAGTGATATTTCACTTATATATTATATGTATAGATGTCACGTCAGTGCACTAATGCGACGATGGTGTACGACTTAGTATATTCACATGATTTGCAGCAAGCGATTTTATAAAAAAAAACTCATTGATAAATTCGCCCGTGGACGAAACCCATTATTTGAACTCGGTTGCCATCTTTTATACGAGATGGCATACAGATACTTGATAAAATAGAGATAAAACATCCACCAGCCAATATCACTGATATAAGGCTATTGTTTTATTTATTCTTATTTAAATTTGATACGTTCTGAAAACTATCACAACTTCCCTTTTATTTTAGTATCCTAGTTTAGATTCCGAAAAAAGAGTTCTTAAGGGTGTTATTAGTATTTGAAATCCGTTAATAATACACACAAATACTTATTCCCAATTTTTAAAACATCTCATTTTACATTGCGGTTCCTACATAAATGCAAATTATTTTTATTGTGACACCGTTATGTCGTAACTATAAATATTAGTGTTTATTTAAAATTACTTTAATATAAAAGTAAAAAACAAATATGAAATTAAATCATCAATTAAATAGCTACTGGAAAAACATAGCGAAATACCTTAAAACAATTCCTCAGTTTTCACTGCATTTTCTTTGTGCTTTAATAAGTGTTAAGTATTTCACATTATTTTATGAAATCGTTTATAAATGCATGTTTTTACACCATTTAAAAGACAAACTGTTGTGTAAATTTAAAAAAAATAAGGAAATACAAACCATGGTTTCAGTACAATACAATAATTACTTTTTTTTATAGTCTTCATGGCTAACAAAATTGGATGGCACAAAATTAAAAAAAGGCTAAAAATCATAGACACTACTAATATGTGAAACTTTTTCTTCACTTGACGATAGTAGTCGACTGGTATATGTTATACTTCTGATTGATTATCTGTTTGTTGCACATTACGAAAAAAAAATAAAATGTAAGCCGATCACTCATTGTAGTTCGTATTCATCACGTGTGCGAAATATATAACCATATTATTATATACCAAAGGGTCTGTACATCCTAATAATAAAGTGTTCACAGCACGTCTGAAGTAATTATCATTGTATGTTCACACATGATTCCACTACTTGGGTCATTATTTCTTGTTCTAATATTAAAGAAAAAAATGCATAAGAGGCGACTTACGCTCACGACTTTAGCGAAATATAAATCTACGAAATGGTATGGCTGATCCAGAACACATACCTTAAAAGCTAATATCCGGCTATTAAGAGGAGCTCAACGAAAAGTTTGCAAATGAAAATATACAAAATATTACTTGAAGTATAAAGAGCAAAAACAAAGAAATAAAAATTCGAGTGATATTCAAATCACGAAATAAAATATATTAGTCCCGCATACGGCAGACCGCAGAGATAATCACAAACGTCGAATATATCACGGGAATCCAGAAAACGTTAAAAGCAAAACAACCGCCTCATTACCGAGGTCCGAGTGCCAAAAAACGCGCCGGCTTCCTGACCGCGCGGCGGGCGACGTCTCGTTCATAAATTTCGTATTTGACACGGTTTTAGCGGCCGCGGCGGGCGCGCGCTCTAGCGGAGAAAAGGGCTCGTCAAATACCAGAAATGCGACGCAAACGACGCCCCATCTGTTAGGATTAGCCTGCGCTCGAGTTTTGTTCCTGTCGTTCGGCGTGAACCGTAATTTGTTTTATCCAATGAGCTGGCGTCGTTCGTGCTTTTTATACGCCGACCGTTTTTCATATATTTTTTCTGTCTCTTTTCCCTCTATATAGTGCGTTTGTGGATGTAATCTGTGTCGGTTTCGATAAAAACGAGGCTACGTTGAAAACGTCAATTGACCTTGACTGATAATTATAATTGTTACGGATCACTAATCTCCAACAAAATCCTTCAAAAAATTGTGTCATAAATATGAAGATTTTGATGCTCTGAATATGTTCCCGATAGCCGATTTTTTATATCACGTCTAGATTTTTCGGTATGAATTTTATTCCAAAATATCGTAAATTTGGGTTTTCTTTTAATTCGTTTTAGGCATTAACATTTATAAACAATGTATATTAGTTCTTACGACTGGCAAAGACCTATTTCGTATTTATATACATTACTACATACGAGATAGGTTTTTGCTAGTCGTAAGAGAAACAAGGAAAGTGCCGAAAGTGATTTTTATTGTAGCACATATGCGCTTGCGCAGTATTCACTGTGACTACAACAGTTAGTTGAAAACTTGTCTTGTAATTGTTTACGTTCTATATCAAACACTTTAGTAAATTTTGCACAAAATTCATATTAAATATGTGTATATATTTTTTAGTATTACATGTGTAATTTATTCATTTTTTTTTATGAACAAAGATAATAAGTACAAAATATATGATAAATTTTAAATTTCTCCTTAAATTTCTATTTCAAAATTTTTGCCACCACTTCATATAAAAGTTGACACTCATGATAAACTTTGTAAAAGCTATGAACAAGGATGGTGCAGGCTTTCAATATCTCAAAACAAAATTTCCTCGAATCTGTGACGCGAAATTGAAAGAAGGGATTTTTGTAGGTCCGTAAATACGAGAGCTTATGACGGATGAAGTTGTTAATTCGAAGTTGAATAAAGCTGAAAAAAAACTTACGTGGTTTTTGAAAAAGTGTGTCATAATTGTCTTGATAATACAAAAGGTGATAATTACTGACAAATCATTCGAGACCTTCTTTCCGCTTATAAATCAGGATGCAATATGTCACTCAGAATTCATTTTTTGGATTCGCATGTAGATTTCTTTCCGGAAATGCAGCAGCAATGCTTGCTAATTTTTGTTGGTCAATTCGCCGAGAAACTTCGATAGAAATGATGAATAGAAAAAAAAAACTACAAAATAACTTGAATTATATTACCATAATAAGATAAATATACTGATATTTCTATAACTTGTGACTGTAAAATTAGTATTTACCGCTTTTAAAACTTAAACCATAGTCTTTTTTCACTTTTTTGTAATTGTTGTTACTTTGATAATATCGTTTTTTAATCAAATGTACATTACACTTAAAATCTAGGTGCTGTATTAATTTGCATGTTAAATTCCTGTTTAGAGCAGCAAATATGATGTCATCATGCATAAAAACAATGAAGAGAAAAAATTTTCGGATCAGTGAATTATTATTCATAATATTTGAGGAGATACACTGATCTATAAAAAAGTATACATCTATGAGAAAATAGGTATTTTTTTAGATTTTAAAGGAATAAAGAAACATGCCGGTCATAGAATAGGTGATCATGGACACTCAAAATCCCAAGGAGTCACTAATGTGTTTTCAACCTTTTAGGATACATTAGGCTCTTTTCTTGAAGACCTCTTCACTGCAGTTGATCCGGATACTGTTGACGGTAATAAAAATATTTATTTCAGTTATAGGAAGAATATTAGAACGAGTTTCAAGAAACCCTACTAAAGAATAAATTACTACTACACATTCAATAATATTTTTTGGTCTATTATTCAAAATAATTTAATAATAATCTTCATGTAATTTTCTTGAGGTTTTAATTCGAAATTAATAGATTATGATTTCTGCAGCATTGCTTTAAACAATAAAATTGCAATAGTTTCGCACAGTAATTCCTATAACAATCGAACTCTATTCTACGAAAAACTCTTGACCTGGCATTGTGAACTGTTCGTTAGTTGTAGATAATAATCACTATATCTATTACTTTAATAACAATATCTTTCATTCTAGTCATTCGATTGAATATCCATACAAGTGGAAGTGCCCTTACACGTTATAATAAAAATGCTTTCATACCGTGGACGATACTTACTCTACCTCGCCGTTTTATTTTCACAGCTTTCCGCACACGAATGTACATCAAAAACGGACACGGATATGAAATATTATCTATTCGCTGAATTGTTGTAATAAATAGCATACAAGTACAATGCGTTAAAAATCAATCGAAAAACTTGCATTTCGGGTGAAACTTTTTTCTCTCGATAATGTTGTGCAAACTCGCGATTCGACGCGGCTAATGGGCCGGCGTAAACGCGCCGCCGTTTGGCCGTTCTGTGTGAACGGTGTTTAATGTTTTAGAAGTAACGCTATTGGCTATTGTCTTCGTCGACGGCCTGCTGTTCAAATTTAGATTTTATCCTATGGCCGATAAAGTACTATTTTATGGGTGCAATGGGCAGTGGCGTTTCGTTACGGTTTTTCTTTCTGAGCTTTTTATACAGTTGCCATTAATTCGTACGGAAACTAGACCTTATTACGTCAGCTCTTAAAGCTCGAAATAATGGCCGGCGATAGATGTTATTTTTGCGTTTTTACAAGTTCTGATGCGGGTTCCGCGATCTCCATTCACGTCCGGTAATGATTTTCGGCGGCTACTGGACCGTACGTAAGTGGGTACCTTTAGCAAAAATGAGTTATGAACACTCACGAGCGGATATGATGCTTCCGTTTTCGTTATAGATTTTTTTAATGGCGGCGTACCTTTGACGCAGCTAATTTTCGTCTCCGTTTATGGCAGACTGCTTTAGAATATGGCGAATACATTTTTTAATTTTATTGTAAAATACGAAACAGACGCAATCGAATTAGAAAATTTAATAGACCTCCCGCTTACGTCGAAGCTCGTATCGTATGATCGCATTAATGTTTTAAAGATTTCTATAAAAATTTTGTACCTAATAACGTTTTGCTTTCCAAGTTTATCTATATAGGTGTCTTCCCTGGAAAAATGCGACGAAAAATATTTTTCTAAATAGATTTATAACCCCTTCATGTAGAATTTTGAGATAATTGAATTGTTGGTAAACTATTGGGTGTAATTCCAAGGTAGCAATAGGCATGACGTAAGGTGCTCAATAACAGATGACACCAGATGACATACATTACGCAGAGCGTACTACTTAATATTGTTAAACGTGAGAGCAGGTTGTAGGAAAATTATGCTTATTGTGTAATATAGTAGTATATTAAGTTTTTAAATATTTGTTGTTGGAAATGAACAAAAGCAACTTTTTCCGTGGGAAATTATATTCCCACGACAAACTCGAAACATGCTAAGCAAAGCTCAGTTGCTCAGGAACAGCATATCAAAACTGAGCACATAGTCATTGATAGTACAAGGCCTATGAGGGACATCTTTGAAATATTTGTTGCAAATTGCCAAGGACATTATGAAATTACAGAATAAGATATTATTCTGTATATAAACTGAGTTCCCTTCAACAGTCATTGCGAAAAGTTCAAGCTGTTTTGCTTTTATTCTTCTAGCTGAGAACTGGACAAGAGCATGTCGGATCATATTCATTATAGGATTCTGAAGCAATTATTACAAAGAAATGTACTACAGACGAAAAAAGGGCGTTGTTACACTTTTTCAATGTCTCCCGCAGAGAATAGTTATAAGCACTTTAATCACCTATAACCAGAAAAACAAGTAGTTATGTCGACACTATTAAACTAGTGTAATAAATATAATGTAACTAAAGTGCATTAGTAAAACAGCGTATCTTCATAGCATTTACGTCCTTTTGTTGTGAAGCGCAGTTTTTCGGCAGTGACTCAAAAACAATTTAGTTAATCCAAATATTTTTCTTTGAAAGGATGTACTTATTAAGCGTGATGTTTGTTATTTTAAGAGAGCCGGGAGAATATTATTCACATATCAGAAAATTGCTTAGAAACCATTTTTAAAAAATATTTAAGCGCCATTAGGCTATTGTCAATAATGTAGCAGTCACGTCCGTCTTTTTATTACTGATATTGCTACCTAAAAAATATTATAAACGTCGTTGAAGAATTTAAAGGAAGGCGGAAGAATCGGCTAAACAACATGGTGCAACGAAAAAAATCCGAGACCCTAAGATTTTCGGTCAGTCTCTTAGCCAGCTTTCAGGGAAGCGACGAGAACAGACTAGGTGTGGTCCGTTTATCGCGGTCGAAATCCACGTATGCACCTAACGGGATGCAGCTCAACGATGTCCGATACAACGGCGCAATAAAAGAAAACATATCAATTAAGCGAGCTGATCCAGCCCGCCACCCTCGGGCTTCAAAAGGAGCCCGATGCCACTTAATTACATACACGCCCTAAAACGACCAAAACAGCGCGCCGGCGCAGCAGCCGTCTATTAGGGATTTCAAAACACCTCTTTATTGAGATACGATCAATCTAGATATCTTTCATATTAATCAATCGGAATGCGGCGCGGGGAAAACGCGCGTCTCGATAAAACAAAACGACACTAAGTAGACAACGAGAGAAAAAAATTGTTCATTGAGCAACCGTCGCTGCGGACGGTCTTTGATGAGCCGGCAGTCGCGTTCTCTCTACAGAACGTTTTCGACTTTATTTACTATGCGGTACAGTTCAAAGTCGACCACGCCAAGCGATGGTGTCAAAAGCCGCGCGCACCTGTGCCCGAACATTTTGATAGTGCATTCCTCCGATCGCATTCTTATTTATTTAAACACGGCCTATGAATTCTCGTAAGGGTGAACTCGTGGCGGGGTGGGATAATAAATAGTGATACGTCTTATTAAAATGACGCAGCGGTTTCGCGTTCGCGTCTTGACTAATGGTGCTTCGATAGGAGCTTCCGTACCGCGTCGAAAGTTATTTTTATGAGTTTAAAAAAGAAAAAAAAAAAGCGGTCAATATATCGTCGAGAAATGCGTAAATAATCGTCACCGAATGCTCAAACATTTAAGTGCTGTAGTAATTTTTAATTCTTACTTATTTCACTTTACATTAGTTACTCTGCATTTCTATTTCACACTGACAATAAATTTCTGATAGAATCGGAATAAATTGCCCTTTCTTCCTCGATCATATTATTGAAGAGACTGCAAGAGCTTCTAATATTAATTAAACATAGAGATGAACGAAAACGCTAAAACGGATATAGAGTATGCTAAGATGTTTAATGTAAAAGACTAGAGAACCATGATCTATGTATCCAATCTAATTATTGGACAAGATCCTCCTTCCGCGAGACCAGCCGAGCTGTCTATAATGAGCACAAAAAAAGAGTTCTGAGCAAGCCGACGCACCCGCCGCGGCAGACGGAGCGACGCCGCCCGACTACGAGGTTGTCCTCGGAATTTTTTTAAGTTTTGTTCCTTCTTCTGTAGTAAATGTTATTACTGCCTTGTCTATGGTACCTTTTTTACATTACGTTACGTCTTTAGAAGATGAAAATTATTTTGTATCACGCATCTGAAAGTATATAATGGTATATACATTTTCTTTAGTATCGGAAATTTAATATAAAGCTAATCATGTACTGCCAATGATGAAGGTCACATACATATATATACGCAAATTTCACTTATAGAAGACTCATACTGAAGCTGTAGTAGTGACAGGATCCGGTGCAGATGTTATCTGCGTCGAATTGATCGTCGAACGATATATTAATGTGAACTGTATGTACGTGGACGATAGAATATACGTAAATCATATTTGATTTATAGGCATAATGTGTTTTAATTTTAAACACAACATTTTAAGGATTGGCAGAACAAAAACTAAATTGTGTTGCTCTGAAAATAAAATAATTTTTAAAGCACAATTTTTTTTTCCCTCTTAAACATTACGTCTTTAAAATCGTAACGAAACGATTTAACGAAATTTACTCGAAAAGAAAAACAATATTTGAAGCTGATATTTCGCAAATACTCTCACTTATTATATTCAATGTTCCAAACTTTTCTTAATTTCACTTGTTTTTACTTTCTACATAACTTTTTCGTCCTACCTTCATCACACGCGCCAACAATACCACTGACGATATACTTCAAGTGTCGACATTGATGCGCGGTAAATTCATAGTTAATGAGCGGCAAAAAACCTTTTTTAAGTATATGAGAAGTCGAATGTTACAATCCACTCCTAAGTTGCCACAACTAATGGTTTTGTGAGTCTCCAACGAACCAACCAACCAACGGTAGCTCGATTAGGTGATCTCTCCAATTAGGCCTTCTCCCACTAATGCAAGACCGAAGTCATGGTTGCCACTCCACGTCAGGAGTTCCACTGGCTCAAAGGCTCTGACTTGTCATTGAAACCTGCATATCATTGAAAGTTTCCATGACATGCAGGATTTACCATGATGTCTTATTTTACAGGAAGATACAAGCCAATTATATGTCAATGGAGAAATAAATTTATTAATTTTTCATACACACGCGCACACACCCACACACATCCAAATCAGCTTATCATATATGCGTCATAGTTATTATAATCACGTCAAATAATTAGCATTATTAATATATAGTAAATACAATTCTTTTAGTTTGTACCTCAAACTACGGTCACCTGTATTAAAACTACAAAGAAAATGACTTTCATAAGCCTGTGTCCGACGTACAATCGCAGATATATTGTATATTCCATTTGTACAAATCGCGTTTCGTAAAGTGGCACTAGAATTCAATACTTCAATGCAAAAGACGGGTTTTCTACTATATAGGTGACTGACGCTAAAATTGACAATCTTAATTCTACAAAAAAATATTGATTAACAATTGCACCATAAAAATAAGTGAAATTTTTACGCGTGTGTCAATCGGATGGACAATAGCTCTATCAAACGAGATGACATTTAAATTTTGTCAAATCATCAATTTGTTAGCGTCACAACGCGACCGTTAACCACATACGTCCATCATGCGGAGCGTTCAGATGAAAGTGTTCATTAAAAATTAATGAGCACTCGAGAAACCCACGTGCGGACGCTACCGGCCGGCGCACGCGCTACCAAAGCACAATTATAAAAAGGAATTGTTAGAAATAATGGGTACAGTCAGCGTAAGCGATCGTGGCGTAGTTACGATAATAAAATTGAGACGTAACGCGATTCCACAGAATATGTTGAGAGTTATTTCAAAACAAGATTTTTGATTCTTAACAAAAGCTCACCAGCCTGTAATGATTTATTTTAATGTAATGATTTATTTTATTTTTAAGGATCTCCAACAAGAAATACACTTATGGGTTATAAAACGTGATTTGAGTCTATTGCAATGCTTCTTTAATTACAGGAGACCACATAATTAAGTGAAATAAAAAAAAAGAAGAATGTATCTTAATATTGTGAAAGACAGCCAATTTGAACAATTTTGCTCATCGGTAATTTTCAGCATATGCTCTGTAAGTAAGCAATTTACATCCTTTGTGTAAAAGTTAAGCATTTAGCCAAATACAAAATTTTGTTAACAACAACTTTTATGTACAATACAATGGTGCGTCTGTTAATGATCTTATAACTTCTGAATGATTAGATCGATTGAGATCAGAATCCGACAGTTGATGCTGGAGTCAAGTTATCACCAAACTATATATATATTATCCGAAACGGTTGGTATTTAAAATATATTAGGCTTAGTTCTGAAAAAGAAAATCACAAAATCTGGACCCGAAATGCTTTGGTAGAATTATTAGTTAAATATGTATTTACTAGTACTAATGATTCATTTTTACACAAAATTTTAAATGTATTTACTCAAAGTTATAAAAAAATAAAGTATTTTATAAAATGCGTAAATAAAAACCTGCACTAGATATATCTGTCGGAGATGGTAGAAATTTGTCCATTCCAGGTTCTGGTGAGATTTTAGTTTCAAAAGAATACGTACTATTGAAATGTTTTTATATACATGTGTATTCAATTATGCACTTTTGGAAGATAATTTGATATAAAAAAAACAAATATTCATCTGAATGTATGCCTCTCAATGCGACCAAGTGCCTGTACGTTCAACGAATCTCGAGTTTGTAAGTCAAAAGCTTTCTGAAGGACTCGATCGTTTAAGATCGTTACGTTTTAGAAATTGTACTTTGTTTCTTTTAAAATACGAGTGGTCGGTTGCGAGCTCACTTGACTTTCGAGCCTGGGGTTAAGACTTTAAATAATGATTCCTCATAAAGGAATAAAGTCGTTGAAAATATTTCTCAAATAGTATTATTGCAACGGTTGTGTATTATTCCTTCATACAAATAGGTGTGACGATTTTGCAGTCAGTTTCTGAGATATATATTAGATATCGAAATGCATACGATCATGCAATGCACCAGAGAGTAAGCGGTCACCGCCACCCATGGACACTCGCAAACCCAGAGGAGTCACCAGTGCGTGGCCGGTCTCTTGAGTAGGAATAGGATATCTGACGGAAGAAAGAGTAGGGTGGTGGAAGGAAAGTTGGGCACCGAAATTGTCACTCTCTGGACGAAATGCACCCGCTGAAGTTGTTATTTCACGTCTGATGTGTGCGGTATTGAAAGGGTCCAGGCGGCCCATTTTCATGTAGCAGCCGAGATGATCTCAGCTTGGCTCTACAGAAATTTAACAATTTAATCCAAGTAATTATAAAGGAATATACTGTCTCCTGTACAATCTATATGATATTAGTTTTTGTAGTTAAATTTATCGTTCACGCATAAACACGTAATATAAAGTTCTTGATCTGAATTTATGCCTTTTTGCAATGTCATATGGTTTTTTGCGATAGTTATTTCATAAAGTTTTCGGGTTAGTTCTATTTGGCGCTATAACTTTTTAATTTATTTTCTAATCACTTTATTTCGTGTGCATCAATGCGGTTGAGTGTTAACTCAAATCAAATCTTTAAAAAATAACAAAAAAAAAATATTTAATCACACGTACGAAAGTAAAGATTTTCCTTAATTTACATTTCAATTCTCAATAGTCACATGCTGAGTGCTGCTTACTAGTAAAATTTATAACTACATAATTTTCGGCTCTCGTAAGTGAATTTTATAGGTGGCAAATGCACATATAAGATCCGATTTTTTTCAAAATACGAGAATTTAGTAGAACAAGTACTTGTTTATCATCTTCTACATACAGGAAATAAATAAGCAAACAAAGAATTACTACTGTCTTTGATCACAGAATATGATATAAAGATAAATAGCATATGGGGTGGTTTCTTGATATGCCCTCTCAAACTGGTTCTCTTGTCTATACATCTAGAAGAGTAAATAACTTGTGGCTAGTTGCTACTACAAAGAAATAATGCAATTTCTAAACGTTAACCATGCGATTTGTCAGATTGTCCAACCGCAATGTTTACTGTATTCACAAATTTATCTTTTGATCTAATTCGCCGTTATTAAGGTATTGTTTTCGTTATCTGTTTTCTATTATATTTCGGTATATGTTGCCGTTATAGTCTCGAAAATTTTCAAGGCATATCACAAGATAAATGGACATCTGAAACGGACGCTAGAATAATACATGAAAATTAAGAAACAGAGACGGATTATTTGTTACGTCCACCAGCGACGAACGCAGTACTCACATTTGTGGGCACGAGTATAAACCAATAAAAAAATCTTCAGATCTCCAAGCGTATTTAGCGCGGTTCTGTGCGAATATAAAATTCATATTGGGTGCATGTACTAGTGTATACTATACTGACACTATATTCATGATAAAGCAAGGACATATGAGAAATGATAACCCAAAAGGTAATTTAAAGGATTATAAGAGAATAACCAGATCCTGCCTATTTATATATACACACACAAAATTTTCATTTCTTACTCCCATATTTCCTTCTGATGCCTTCAGGTCTTTAGCATACCGGTGGGCTTGAACCCTAACCTGAAAGCTGTACCGCAACTTATTCTTGGCTATGACAGTAATCAAATGTTTTTTTCTATAATAGAAGTTGGAAGAAGAAGATTAAGGATAATCTTAAACGGGAACCAGTGACTTCTGAAATATTTGTTTTTATTTGTCTTTCTGTAAGTTTGTTTCTATTACTTTGTCTATTTGTACCGACATCGGATTCATACAACTGAATTCTCAACCACATTTCCAATCGTCCTTATATATTTACCTTCTTTGCTGGACCATTTACATTCATGCTAATTTGGTCTTAGATTACAGTCGCCAAAGTACGCAATATAGTGCTTCATTAAACACCACATTCAGATCTATACATCTTTACGAAGTGGTGGAATTGGTCGATAATCGAGAAGGCTTAAGCTATCGTTACATTGCTTGTATTGTTGCTTTTGGTACTCATTTCTTTCAAATGTTACCATCGTTACCAACGAATAAATCGTATATTATGTGACTGTATTTTAGAATGGCTTATATGGAATTCCAAACGGAGAATTGATACTAAGTGGATGTAGGGTCTAAAGAAACTAAAAACGTTACCAGCATTTGTTGTTTTTAGATCTACTCACAAATAGTCCCGAATACATTTAAAACTATTTCACGCATTATTCATAAAACGCAATGTTCATCCGGATGAGCTATCAATACATACCGTGGGAATGTATCACCTACTGAATTAAATTGTCTCCATACAAAAGTAATTTTATTAAAGAAAGGTATCGATCCTGAAAACTCGGTGAAGCGACACAGACCTTTGACTACTTAAGTCGGGTCCCATTGTCGCGGTCCACACCCTAACCTTTGTGAAATTAGGGGTCCCTTGTCTTATGCGATTGTGGGCAGATAAAAGATTAACGTCTGTCTGCTACAGGGGTTCGTTCTAATATAAGCAGCAAGTAAAAGAAACTTTTGACTAATGTTTAATGGGTGTGAGAAAGGACCAAAGCATTGTAGAAAAGGCGCTAGAAAGTTAACTAAACTTAAAAAATAATATAGTTACTATATAAAATTAATATATACACTAAGAGGAGACGAGCTTCCTCGTGAGTAGAAAAACAAGGAATTAACTGTAATGTAATAAAGTTATTTCTAAAATACTGGTTATCGAAGAGACTACAAAGTTATTTATTGTATGGCTGCTTTAAATTGCAATACCAGAACAATTTTGTTTTACAAACTTTGTTATTCCTTGGCTATCTTCATATGAAGACACACTTTTGCTGGTGACGCAGAAACTATACAAGTTTACAATCGTATATTTCTATTTATTAAATTCGGTAGCAGTAAAAACAATGCTTCTGTATATTTTTCTTTATGTGTGTTATATAAAACCATTTTAAGAAACTGATTCACAGTAAACTTTGATATATGTATGTAAAGTCACATCCATAGACTCATTCGCTACAATTGAGTCATCTAATTTTGAGAACAATCACGCAAGCATACACAAAGCTCTACTAGAACCTCGCGATTAGCAGATCGATCCATAATGGCCGGAGTAAAGCGTGCCGCGTCTGTTATTCATATCATAACCTTTACAAACACGTCTGACGGGGCCATTGTAGATTTGTCTCTCGAGGTACATTGTGGCCCTCACGAAAAATGTTCGGCCACAATGGGCGAAGTTTGCGCACAATATGCTCGCAACCCGTCATTTTCGAATTGGTTATTTTACGACAATAACCGTATTGTGCACTGCGAATAATAAAATACTATACAGCGGGTATTCACATTATTATCGAGTCGGGTCGCGGAGGAACTGGAATTGTTCCAGAAATGGGTTACCGCGCTCCAGGCGGCTATCGACGTCCACGGTTCCACGTCGTTAAGTAATTTAAGGGCTGTTATGAAATATCGTTTTGAGCCAATTTCGGGAAACATGTGTGAAGTATCACAATATGAATTATTATTTCTCAATTATTTGTTATGATTAAGCGACTTGGGAATTAACTTGGGAATTAAGACGGACTTCATTAATTTAGACTTGGGTTAATGAATTCCGTCCAACATTAAGATCCGAATTTTAACACTACTTTTCTACAATAATGTTTACGTATATTACAAATCACAAGGGGTAAAGTTAGTAAATTTTTGAATTTCATGAGTTAAAAAAAATTACATTTCTATTCTTTCAATTTAAAAAGCAATCATTGTAGGAAGAAAGCATTGTGGTTTTGCAAATTAATAGCCGATCTCCCTCTGAAATCGCTATGTAAATATTTTCACTAAACGACAATTTTGTTCGACGAGTTCGATACTATATTGGCTCTTAATTTTTCAGAGGCATCAAACAATGGCTCGCAAACTTTAAGCGACTTCCGTATTCTTTGTGCGCCGCACGACAGCTTCTAAGAACCGATATTGTTCCTTCATGGAGCGCGTCCGCCGCAAGGTTGTAACGACCGGTTTCGCCGCTTTTGTCACATCCTGCATGTCGCTCTACCGCGAGCGTCGTGGGCCACGGCACGCCAGTGGTCCTTCTATCGAACACGTTCCTGATTTTCGAAACGCTGCACGTATGTAAGAAAGCTCATAAAGATTATGAAAAATATTGTTCTTCATTTTGTTACGTATTTTTAAGAATTTTGCGATTTTTAATAATGTTTTAAGTTAATATTTATGAATATATGTATATTTTACGAGTTATCCTGATAAAGCCATGAGCTTTGATTAGTTAATTACGCTGTAGGTTAGATTCGCATAGCACTATTTACCTTTACGTTCGATGTACGCATTAAAGCTATTAATTGAGATTAATGAATATAAACTAATTTTCGAAATGTTGTCATGGTTAATTAAATCTTTCGCGCCTATATTTTATTTTTTGTCTAAAATCTGTGTATAGTTCTAATCGGGCGAGTGAAAATATTTAGTTTATACGAGGGTTTTGCTTTAAGATAGTTTTCTGTTGGTCATTTAAAAAGGACAGAAGTCGAGATGGACAGAAAAACTATCTAAATAAAGTAAATAAAAGTATAGTATGTTATGCTTAAAATAATCAATCGTTATATTGAAACAACAAAATTTTGTACCAAAAAAAAAGTAATTACCTGTAATTCGATAATAATTTTTCTGTAACAAGAACTATATGCATGTTATGTGATGGTGATTTTGTAAGTTCTAGGCTACCCCTCGAACAAAAGATGTTTCACTTGTATTTTGTATTAAATTTCTAGTTCTCGTTGCTAATGTTCACTTAAAAAATCGATTACGTATTTTGAGATTTGTTCACTTTTTTATCTATAACATTCACATTAAAAAATCACAGTAATAAAATTGTAATTTCAGCAAGTATCTGAAAATTCGTCTATGAAGGCCGATATTATAAATATGTTAATAAATAATTCTATATCATCCCAAGACTGCTATCAGCTAGGAGGCTCCGGCATGTTATGGTGTACATGAGTGATGACCAAAAAGTGACTGCATCATTTTCAAAGGGATTTTGGAGCTTGGCGCTTTAATGAACGAGATTATTGGTACGAGTACCTTACGAGCAGAGCTGAAAGAAGCAGCCTCTTTGGCCGGATCTGCCGCCAAAAAAACATATGAAATAGAGTGTTCTGAAAAATACATGCCATTTTATTCTGGCCATAGTCAAAAAAACTTGCGGCAATGAGGGAAAGTTTTTCATAAAGAGTTTGTGTAGAAGATTTGAGGCGAAGAGGATAAACTTCGCTTCAAATCTTACATGTTTCAAACCCTGTCGGTGGTCTTTTAATGCGGCGATATTCCTAGTGTGATGGGGTGTTTGAGACCAGGCCAAACCCAGGGAGATATTTAATAGTCCCGTGGTCAATAAGGACCTCTTACAGTTTAGCCGTGCTTATCTGTCCGTCTCTTTTACCGCAACCTAACCCACACACTCAGTACTAGGAGCTACGATTTGGCATGGGTATACATGCACTATCAATAATTCTGACTAAATGGAAAATAAAAAATATGGAAAAAAATAATAAGAAAATAATTACATCCGCGGCGACGCTTGTACGGACGTAGAATATGTGCCTGATTTCCATTCCACTTTTCGTCGTTAATAACAGGCAGCTTTACCTCACGTTGACCTTTGATCACTCCAAATTTACTTGTTCGTCTCTTTGGATGACCTCATTGTAAGCCATATCCTATCTTGCGGGAGTACCGATCCCGTCATCGTTCCCACTACCAATTCTGATCTGTTCTCGTTTTCGATTTCAATACCGCTTTTGTTCCTGAACCTGATGCCTCTTTCTATGCTACTACATTCCACACCCACTCTTAGTTTTATCTTAATCATGAAAATTTATATAATTTATTAGGATATTACAGTACATAAATACACTTACTTGACTTTTCTTTTATTTTAAATATAAAATTGTCGTATATCATTAGATGTACAGTGCTGTAGGCTTTTTTATAGAGCTATTAAAAACGAATAGTTTTGGTATATGTTGTATTCGTTAGTATCGAGCAGTTTAGTCAGCTCACGCTAATAAAATAGGTAAACAACTTGTTTTTCTTCAATTTCATTTACAAATATATGTAGTAATTTTGTATTAATAACTAGTTTTTAATACAGTGAAACATAACTTATGGATCTTGAGAATAAGGTAGCTTTCTATTAGGGAAAGACTTTTTAGAATCATTTAATAGGTTTTAGAGGAAACTTACGACAGATTTAAAAATTATTTTGCCTCTGTATAATACTAACTTTAAGTTTTCTCGTCTTTACGAAACGAAAGATTAGAATGAAAAAAATCTGTTAAATTTGGTCAAAGCAACATATTTATCTTTAAAATTACAAATCTATCTATCTTTTGGCGAAGTCAAAATCTTGAGAAAAACTGATCAAATGGTATATCTGATAACTAGACAGTTATTTAAAAACATGAATAAACGCTAGTAGGTATATAAAATACCTCGGCGGCCATAACAGCGGTCCATTGTCACCAACCAAATAGAATCGAGCATAAAAGATAAAAGAAAAGTAAAAAAAGAATTGTGTCTGTTTGAACAATGCGCCCGCGCCGCACCGCCATCTTGGGTCGTGACGCTGACTCTTTGGGATCGCCTCTATACTAGTTATCGTATATGGATTGATTCGGTGCCCAATTCTTTGCGACGTCTTTAAGTTTATGAATTAAATCTAGATTTTGATTATGCTTTATATAGATTATATAAGAACTTGAAAATCAAATAAACAGCTGTCAAACAATTTAAGTATTATTTCAGCACAAAATCCAGTACCACGAATTAGTCTTTAAATACTTCATAATACAAGTAGAATAGATCAGCATAGCTTAACCGAGTACGGCGCTTGAGTCCGTTACAAACTTCTGGATTTGATTAATGTTCGAGCACTTAAAATATCTCATCATCATCATCATCATCATCATCATCGCTCGACCTTCAGCCAGTCGCAATGACTGAAAGGGACAAGTCCCGATACACCGAAGGGAGCGTAAATATCGGGGGGAGTGTAGATTCTATTTTGGATTATATCTGTAATAAAATTCTTGTGTCTTGATAATGGTCAAATATTTAATTTTTGCGTGTAGTTAGTATCTTTTACGTACTAAATCATATCATATAGGAACGACAAACGAGACGGATGGTTACTTTGCACAGAAGTGAAAAGTTGGCATGGTTACCATCTATTTCTATATACCTAGATGGTAACCATGTGTCTTAAGTGTCCCAAACAAACTTAAGGACAAAATTTTCTCTTCTTAATTGGGAAACTTTGTGACAGTGTTTAGGGATTAGTAACTAGTGTAAAAAAAATTATATATCATAGTTTTTCGTCCTATTCATTTGTTCGTCTGCCTGATAGTATAGTTTTCCCATAAAATCTAATGAAATCTACAGACAGGTATAATTATGTAAGTTGCCAAACAATTAGATAATGAAGTTACGAAAAAGATTTTTTAGGCGCAAATTTCCATAAAAGAGATGTAAAGTTCTATGTTGTAGGATATTTTATTAAGTTTTTCAAAACTAATTGAGGTGAATTTTGAATGGAAACACTAAACGCGAAAGTCCAACTCTCATATTGATCAATTTTTATTTCTAATGTTATTTGGAATCAACAATAATTTATGACCATTGTTTAAACAAAAAGACTAACAAACGAAATCAATCTCTATCCCAAAGTAGAAATGCTTTTTACATTAGTACATGTTAATTTTACTATAAATTAACAAACTTTTCTTTGACGAAATCGCGCATGCGACTTCAATATTATGACTCTTACCCGCCGTTGTGCCGGACCCATTCGTCTTCAATGCAGATACATTAGCAAGTATTTCCATTACAATTCAATCCAATAACGCGTCGAATCCATGATTTCATTAAGATCGGTCCCGTCCTAAAATAACAGGCTGTATAATCGCAAGATATTGACGTCGACAGGCCGCCTCCGTTGTGGGGTCGCGCCTGTTGCTTTTGCCTCGACGGTTGTTTTTTTCAACTTTTTTCCTTCACGATCTAAAGAATGAGATTTCACGGATTGCGAACGGATTCCTTTCTAAGCTGGATCGACTTATTCTTGACATTTGACACATTTGATACTAACTCATTGTTCGCCTTGAAAGGTAGGGGTGTGGACGATCACCATTGTTGCACGGCAGCCTGGAAATATTTTTTTTCCCTCTGTTTCATGATAAATATTAAAGTCGGATGTGCCTGACCGAGTTTCTGATTTCAACGTCTGTATTAGGTATAAATATTTTCGGAGTTGTTATTGTAGAACTAGGCTATTGTTTTTAATTATATTTTTATAGCGTTTTGACGATTTCTTTATAATGTAGAATCTATAAATAGTGTTGTGGATTACTATTCTATGAATTTAAAATAAATCAGGACACTATAAATGAATGGTAGTGAAAAAATAGTATGGCGATTTCGAATGAACATTTTTGACCAGATTGTAAAATTGATATAATTGGATTTATTTTTTTACAAATTATTTGTTGCTTTCTAATCTGGAAGACATTAAAACAGATTTGATTTTGCTGGAAATAATAACAAAAAATATTAGCAATAGTCAGTACTATAATAGAAAATCGATTTGGCATTATTAATTTGGGTTAAAAATATTCTAAAAATGTGTTGTCAAACACTAATATAAGGCTTAGACTTAGTCCCTATTAGAATTAAAGTCTCTCAAATTCAAAAATATAATTTAGTAAGACCTTTTGAAATTAAAATATTATCAGTACATATTAATTTTAGTTACTAACATGTAATGCCGATTATTATGATATTATTGTGATATTAACTTGAAAATACATATGTATTTAATTTTTTTTGTGTTTATGATAAAAGGGTTATTGTGTTTATAATAAAAGGTAACAGCGAGGATTTCGGAAGGTCGATGAGCTTACAGTAAAACTGCCGCATAGCCGGGAAAACCATTTAAAATATATGTATATCAAAGATTTAAAATGACAATATAAATGCTAAAATCAATTTCCATTACAATGCCATAATTTTATAATTTTAGTTGGTAGAAGGGAAATCATTATCAAGAAAATACAATTAATTGTTTCTAAAAACCAAATAAAATGGTAAATGTAAATAAAGTAATATGTTTGCTTTTCTATACAGTCTAAGCTTGTTACAAAAAGAAAATAATTACCGACATAATTTGAATATTAATATTCATAAATATGTCATATGTAAATCACGAAACTTTGATCAGGAACCTGTATCATTATGAGTGACGGGCCGGGTACTTGACCTTCAAGTGTTGGTATTAAGTAACAGGGTACAGAAGGTTCATGTCAATGGCAAGACATCGTCCGTGTCTGTGCTCTAGATGGAAGGACCACAGGGTTCAATCCTTGGTCCCTTTCTCTTTTTTTTGTCTATATTAACGATTTATATAGCCTTGCTGGAAATATTTATGAGATAAACTGCATGAGACTCTTCGCAGATAACACATCATTATTATTTATAGTGAAAAGATAACAACTCGCTTATGATGATGCGAACATTGCTATCTCGCAAGTAGATAAATTATTTATTTTAATTAACCTACTTCTTTATGAAAAGAAAAGAAGCGTTTGAAATTTTTGTCTTAGATACGGAACTATTTTAGTACGAAAGCAAAAATAAGATTTTGTTGATACTGTTGTGTTTCTGATCATTACTCTAGGTAACAGATTTTAATGGGGCCCTCACATTAATAAGTTGACAAAAAGGCTTAGCTCTGATTCGTATACAGTCAAAAAGATACGAAATTTGTCAGATGTAGAAACTGCCACATAAATTGATTTTGATTATTTCTATGTCTTATGGTATTTTGCTCTGGGGATATGCCGCAGATGGACATAAGGTTTTTGTGCCACAGAAGTGGGCCGTTCAGGCGATGTACACACTGCGACCTCGAGTACCCTAAAGGATAAATTAGAACAAAAATGGAATCTTAACTTTGGCATTCCAGTTTATATACGAAACGTTAATACATTAAATAAAAATCAATAAAAATGTTCGAAACAAATAGTGGTCGATATAATTTCAATACGAGAAATAAAAATAAACTATGTTTATCTGTCAGTCGATTACATTAAGTCACAAATTTATTTATTCGACTTTGCGTACGCTTGTTCAATAAGGTCCCTGTAGATAGTCACAACTTACCTTTAAATAAATTTAAGATCAATATTAAATAATGATTTGGTAAAAAAGTGTATTATAAAATGTTCGTTTATTGTGATTACAAAAGTCGATGGATATAACTAGGTCGAGTTCTTATCGGGTTGTATCTTCATATAATTAATTTGTTATTTATTGTCCTTCTATACAAGTAATTTAAAACTAGCTAGCATCAAGTTTCTTGCTCGTTCTTCTTGAGGGAAAACGGTCCACCAAACGAGTGGTAAAATAACAGTATACACTGACGCCTATATCCCAGAACGGCAGGCAGAGACGATAGATTTTCGCATAGTACGATCTTTGCATATTTCTCTTGCTTGATTGACATCCATCAATCTTTTCATACAAGCTCGTCGGTTACGGGTGCTTCAAAATTATTCCTTTTTTCAATATGCCACCAATATAGTCTCCATAGGATTTTATAAGGTGACCCTTTTTGACCTTTCCACGACACACATTAGCTCTATAGATTTGTTTACTTTCATTTCTCCTTCCAACATAAGTCTTTCTACTCTATTCACTACATCTTTACTACCACTCATATCCGCTCTTCCTCGAACTCCTCTCAACTTTTCCTTCAAACCACACCGCTCTCTGACATCACTGTTTCTACATCTATCGTTCTGAGATAGATGTAGAAACATACTACGCTGAGATCGCATCTCCACTACATTGATTCTACTTTCATTTTTCTGCTGTCGTACCATACACATAGTAAATTAATATAATAATGACGCATTTCAAGAGTTATGTATAACCTATGAAATAAAAAGATTTTTGAATTTGCAATTTGATGAAGTTAACAGTACCATCCCTGAAATACTCGAGTGGTTTAGTGCATATTAATAATCTTTTTCTTAATGAAAGGAAAACAAAACTTGTTGAACTTTTCTTGACTAGTGCTGAACTGATGGACGCAAACGTAGTGATTAAAAATGAGATACTGAAAACTGTGGATATGATTTTATTTCTTGGCCTTACTTTAGATGCTATTGGAATTTGGAATGGAAATTGGAATTCTCATATTACGAGATTGGCGAAAAAGCTTAGTTTCGTAGTATATGCAGTGAAAAAAATTTGGCGGCTTACTGATAAAAGCATCGCGATACTAGTTTATTTTAGCTTCTTTCACAGTCTTATGGCGTACTTTGTACTTATTACGTTGTACTTAATTATTAATTACTCTATATTACTCAATACAAAAAAAGAGCAACTCTTGAGATTCTTACTCATTCTGCTCAAGGTGTATCGACATTTGGAATGGGTGGTAATGTTAAAGTCGAAAACGATACGTAAATAATGAATTTTAAATGTAATTCCATTACCTAAGAAATAAAGCTGTTTTTGTTTTGATTTGATTCGATTATTAACAAAATACTTTTATAGTAAGTTTCATAGTTTTTCACAAGTTTTTTAACTTATAGTAAAAATGAAATGTAACTGTTCTTTTTGTATTGATCTATTTAGCTTTTAGAAAGTATAATAGTTCACGGCCATGACAGAATTATCATTACACATTGTAATCGATACTAAATATTCAAATTTTGGCAAAAAAAGAAAGATTTTTTTTATTATATGAGAATCTGACTTATTTTGTCGTCTCAAACGAATTATTGTACCTTAATAAAGTTCTCAAGAAAGGCCAAAAGCTCAATAACTGGTCCCGCCCATTTCGTATGCGCACAGTGGGTTGCATCACGCCCAGTTTTCTCGCAGAAGCGTTTCCTATTCTCACACGGTTACTTTTGGTATCACAGCTTGATAAACCCTGCCCACTGGGGTCAAAAATATAGGGTAAACTTAGTTAATTAGTGCTAGTATATTTACAATTTGATTTTTTTCCCAGGACTATATGCTCTGTTTTCCGAATGAAGTACATTTTGCTATTTTCGTATTTGATAAGAATTTACTACAAATGGAATAATTAAAGAATATCCTAATTTTTAATTAGACATGGATGCTTTTTATGAGAATACGAAAAAACTTCGTTTTAAAACAAATTGTTATTTTACTGCCGCTGAATAAAAGAACATCTATTTAAAAATCAGAAGTTTTTCAAGGTTTTAGATTTTACTATTTATTTTAATTAAAATATTTACAAATATTGAAGAGGGTGAGCACGTATCAATAATGAAACTAGAAAGAGTAAATTTGTTCTCGATATTCCAAAACCGCCCTATTTCGTAATTTCTAGATTATGTTTTGGTGATGTCAACAATTTATATTTATAACGTAGTGATATATAACATGGTATGCATATAGAATCATTTGAAATAATATCCAACTAATTCTGTATCAATGGCGGATTTTCAGCTTTTAAGGGCGGGGTAGGTACGAGTACAGGTAAGGTAGCACACGAGATTCAGTCAGGACTGTAAGGCGAAGACTCAGTCCAGGGGGATCATACCCCCATAATGACCCTCATGACCTCCCCTAGATCTGCCACAAAGTACTAGTGTTGAAAAATTGTGTAAAAATAAGTTTAAAGTGGAAACTTGCTTGGCAACAATTTTACTGTATTGCACTGTATGTTAATAATACTTATTTATGTATTTAATAATAAATATAAATATTGAATGTGGACAAGGAACATTATTTTTTTACCACTAGGTAAATAAAAACAAATGGATCAAGATTTTTCTTATTAAAATATCGTGCATGAAAATGCATATTGAACCATTAGCTAACCTGGTTCATTATACTAAATATAATTAATAAATAATTACCATATTACTATACCAGACTGATAAATTACTTTAAAACCACATATTGGAAAGATTACATATATCATTATAATGTTTAATATGTAATTAAAACAATAAAATAGAAAAAATAACAGGAAATGTTTAATGAAATAGAGATATTCAAAATATATAATATGTTTTGTAATAAATGCTGATTGGTCAATATTAATTGTTAATCAAGATTATATTCACATTTATCTGTCTCGTTTTATAGACGGAACTTTCTTACTAACAATAATGAACTTAACACTTTCAAAGCTTCCCGTGGTGGCTATGCGAGCTTTGACGGCCGTCTCAGCGGGCTGGGCCCGCCCATCGCAGCGCGCGCGATGAAATGCCGTCGACGGAGGCGGGGCGTTTTCTCAGGCTTTAAGCTCACACAAACTTCAATGCGGTGCCTATGAAGGTTGGCAGAGTAGTAATTTTAAATTTGCACCCTTGCCCGGTCCCACGCGTAAGCTTTAACGCAGAATTGCACAGTTCGTTTTCAAGAGTAACAACCAGGTCAGAGTTATTGTTCTGAGAATAATTCATTCGATTTCCCTAAATTATACTACTTTTTATTTGAAAATGAAATTGAAATGTTATTATTGTTAGGTTTATAAGATTATTTTTCTTATAAATGATTGAATCGAACTTTAAATATTGATTGTCTAAATGTGGGATTATATATTTAGTAACCGATTACTGTAAGGAATGCCTTCAGAATACAAGTTACTTACTTTAAGGTCACAGTACTACATAAGAACGTGGTAAATCCTTGTTATGGCCAACTTGGCTGTAGCATGAAAATGAGCCAGCTGGAAAGGTGAGATATCACACTCTCGCAGAATACAGACTTGAAGTAGCAACTCCTCTTAAATACTCTTCTTAAAGGTTAGCGACGCACTAGTGACTCCTTTGAGGTTGCGAGTGTTCATGGGCGGCGGTATTCACCTACTCTCTTTTGGCTTGCATGTTTGTATGCTTCCTTAAATGCCATAAAAAACAAAACAAAAATCATCACAATACCCATGAAAAAACTCAACGCTCCATCTGCACTTCCTTCATCATTGGAACACTTCTGGCTGTATTCTTAAAACAGTTTGGTATTTCATTTGATTGCTGGGTAGATGAAGTCCAACGCCAGCTTTCTCTACAATTATCACTCCAATAGCCGTCAGTATAAAGCTATGTATCACTATCTGTCATTTCGGCTTCTTGAATCATCTTTTACCCTAATTATTACTAGCGGTCTGCTACTCTGAGCGTAAATTTAAATTTAGCATTTTTTTTTATTATTCAAATGTGCCTCTGGTTTCGATCTTGTGTCCATAGATTAGATTGAATTCCTTCGTCTTCTATATCGGCTCATTTTACTGTCAATTTTGATAGCGATCGCGGTCATATTCTCAATGACAGTTCTGGTTCTATTGTCGGGTTCAGTCCCCGTTCCACTTTCGATGCCAATGCCGTTCTCGATACCTATCTCGGTCCTTCCAAACATCCATACAAACATACTTTTACATTTCTTTAAGTACAAATAGCCTATAATATCTACAAACGATTCCTCGTCGATAGGTCAAAGTCCCAATTACAATCCGTCCAGCCGTCAGCATATGACAAACATTCATAGTAACATACTTTTAAATTTTTTTTATATTATAAATGACGTATAACTATCTAGAAACGATTCCGCATCGAATAGTTGCAGTCCCACAAAGATACGATCAGTAGTTTTTACGTGATTGATCTTCAAAAAAAATATTTCGCTTTATATGTAGATATCGGTCACCAAAATGACGGTCTTTTCGTTAATGACATTAACTATGCAATGGCCGTGATGATATTTCTTTCTATTTCTGTGTTCCATTTTTTTTTATGTAGAACTCTTACGTGGCAAAAAAGAATTTTTATAAAAAAAAGAAATTAACCCCGTAACCCTTCCCGTGTTGTGCGATCCGAAGAAAATCTCACACAATCTCGTGACAAGGACAAAACGTCGTACAATGCGGGAACTGTAATTTAAATGCATTATGCAGCATGCACAAAAATAAGGGAGCGCATCTTCCTTACAATAATTTTTACATTAAAATGATAATTAGACGGATCTCGAGACGTACAATGTCCAGGCATCGCATACAAGCCCCGTACTCGGTGGCACTTGTGACAATATCGCTTGTTTACATTAGTCTGAATGTATAAGTAATAAGTCAAAGTGGCCCTGGGAAAGGGGGGCCGGCTAATGTACATCGAATGGCGGACAACCGCGGATATGAGGCTAGCCGACTATAATTTGTTTAACATCTCATTATACTTTATCGCATAGTAGATATTATAAAAATACTAAAATATGGAATTTAAGAATTGTTAATTTCATAATTCTGATAAATAATTCTTTCTTCACATATCTATACATATTTATTTAGCTACATGTTACTTTGATGAATGTTTAGAACAAAGTGCGAAAAGTACGCGGTAAGTCGATCCGTGAATATTTCTTTTCTGTTGCAACCTTTAGATTCCATATTGACATGGAGTTTGTAGTTTACGATCTAAAAATTTTCTTCGACAATTTTTAGATTGTTATGGAAAAAAACTCTCCTTGACAATCTAAAAATGTCATCTTCTGTGTCGATGTATCGATATATCACATAAAAAAGCTGTTCCCTATTATAATAGAGAACTTTCTCTCAAACAAAACTTTGAGATAAGATGGATAGATTTGAAGCAGGATGAAAAAAGAAATAATTATATTAGTACCTTTAATCTGAAAAATGGTTAATTTAAGAGGAAACTTAAAAACTTCTTAATTTTATGAATTTTCTATCCTGACATGATACGAAACGTGAAAATTGCAAAAATCCCTAGAAGTATCTTGATATTCTTAAAGTCAATATCAAAATAAAGGAGCTTACGATGCGTTTCATACCTACACATGCAATTGTAGGGATTAATTTACACAGTTACACGATTTCATTACGATTTCTATAATAAATCAATAAATATTGTGTAATATTTACACCTCGATTCCGTTTGGACATTGTCCAGTTACGCCTACGAAGCGACACACATTTCATATACATAAAAATGTTCAGCTTAATTTATACCTCGTATAATAATATTCAGATGGACAATTCTGAAATATGAATTAAGTACGCTTGTTATTGCTTTACATAACTAACCGAGACTCAGAAAACGAGTGTTATGTTTTTTCCGATTCATGTACGTATCTGTTTGAGATTTGTTATAGCTTTTGTTATAACTTTTAGGTGTGTAAAAAAATAGTAGTGGTAACTCAGTAGTTAACCCAAGAGCAAACTTAGTAATCGGTCCGGGGAGTTGAAATCGCATCGGCAACAAAAGCTTCTAATGCCCAGTGGGCAGAATGAGCCAGAAAGGTCCGAGCTCCTAAATGTGACAAAAAAATGGTGTGTGTCAACTCTGACGCACGACCGGTGTTTACTCCTTCAGAATGATATATATGTAATAGAATATTATATAATAATGAATTATTCATATGTATTTATATTTATTTCATAAATTACATTAAACGTGTCACATAAAAAAAGATGTTGAAAGATAAATACATTAAACGATTGAAAACAATGGCAATAACGTTTAACAGCATGATACATAGAAAACTTAGTTTATCTACGTTAACAATGAAACGTCTATAAATTAGTAACGGAAGATATTAGACGTGCGGTACGCGCAAGGGCGGGAGAAGGCAACATTACTTCATTCTTTTTTCGCACTCGATTTTACGCTCCATCTATTTCGCGTACCGCAAGCGACATATAGAAATCATTCTCAAGGAATAAACTCAAACAATTCGATACAATAACCTTAAAACACCTTCAACAATTTATATTTGAGTCACTTAGATTAAGTGAAATCTTAAAAAATTGTGGCGTGACTACGATAAACAAAAAAAAACTATACTAGAAATAAAAATCAGATTATGTACGTGATCACTGTCCGGAAGTCAAAGAGTAGATTTCAAATGAAAACTAAACAAGTGAAAAATTTTAAATACATGATTAAAAAAAAAGTCTTGTCAAAAAAGAAGAAATAGTTAAACTAAAAACAATTAAAAGTTAAACAGAATTGTTGCACAGTATAGAAGTGAGATACAGTAGAAATTGTTCCTTCTCGTCGTTTCTCGCCTCGTTGTAGCGGGGTCTTGGTATTCTGTGATCGGCGTACCCAAGAACAGGAACGAGACACCCGACAAGGGCGTCGCGGTATTTTTACACCCGTGTCCCCTTTGCCCCGACTTTGAACTCCGATGCGTCAAGGAGGGGCCGAGCGGCGGGTAAGTTACGACGGAATGCTGTGGTTTGGCTTTGCGATGAGCAGTGGTTTGCCGTTGTGAACAGCAACTACGTGTTATTTTCTATTGAGAGCTACCATTACTACGGCCTGCACGGTCGAAAATCGCAACCACTTGAGAGGGCACGATACAGTACCCCTTATTATAACGTCACGTCACGTGATATCACTTTATTCATGAGTACGGAGCCACACGTTCGGAGTCAATCTACCATTTTGGTCGCTTTTTCTCTTTTGAAACAATGATACATGAGTATTAAACGAGTGATGCCTGACTTTGTACGAAGCAAAAGCCAATGAAGTTACATCATTTAAACTATGTCAGCAATGTCAACGAAAATGTAGATTTAATGAAAGTAACATTGCTGACTAAGAAATGTTCTGCGGTATAAGAATCTACCAATACCGAGGCCCATAATAATATTGATACTTTATCGTAAGGAGTTAATAGAAGTTAAATCTTTAACGTATAAAAATTGGGAGAGTTGACTGTATTAGAATTTATTTTTAGGTGTTAAGTAATAATTATACACAACAATTTCATGGTTATTCGGTCTTCATTTTATATGCAGGAACTAATTTATCCTGACTGTTGAGTTTTACACAAATAATGGTTGTATAATTAAAATAGTAAAGGAATGTCCTTCCAATAACAAATAATTATTAAATGTATAAAAAAATACTTATATGTAAATTTTGCGCCGAAATTGTAACCCTTCTCAGGTATATTTAGCTATGGAATCTTTGCGGTCACAACCACATCAGTTCGCTCCATATAAAACCCTGACTTATAATACCTCGGCCGTCCGTTGGCGCGACAAAGGACAATCAATAACAATTTGAAAACCATTCGCTTGAGCAGAAAGTTCTAAGTTATGGGTCTTAACATTGAGCTTTTAGCGTATTATGTATTTGTGTCGTTATTGCTGTTTGAATTTATGTTAATACCTTCGTATATTATTACAACAATATACCCCTGTGAACGACAAAAGTTTTATTATTATCAATCAAATGATAATAAAACATTTTTTTCTAAATAGATAATTTATTATAAATATATTTCGCAATTATATTGCCCTCTGAATATACGCACTTTAACAAAAACATATCATGATCGTTGTCAAACTTCATATTACAATTTAATTTACGTTTAATTCACCGCGATTCTATTAAATAAACTACCCATTAATTATTCACGATCATTTTTATCAAACCTTTTATGTATTAATCTTCTTCGAAATTTCAGCTTACGTGTACCACAGATTATTTAACACTCCGCGTTTATGAAATTAGTCTCATAAAGTAAGTTTATAATGTAGTCACACTCTTAAAGCGGTCTAGTACTATAGCCGTAAGAGCGTGTCGGCCGGGCGCGCGCGCCGCGGGACGCTGCGTAAATCAGGCTTAGGCGGCGGTGTGTACCCGGCCTTATTTATTCTTTATTTATGGCCCAAATCCGTGTACGGGTCAAGACCGACCCCGTGAACGAACTTCGAATATTCCACACACAGAGTATAGATTGGATTAGATTAGCGGCTTTGTTTATGATTGTTTTATCACCTTTTAAAATTCATTTTTACGGCCGAGTTTTGAATTCGCTTTCGAAACGAAACGTCATCGATTACCTCTGACCGAATGAGCGGTGACGGAAGAGCGCTTAAGGGTGTTATGTTCAATTGAAAAGGTGGCAATTGCGAATCCTGGCCACGGGAGAATTGAAAACGATGTCTTTTAATTGAAGCCAAACCAAGTGCCCCGGGGAGTATCTCGATCCGTCGATTTCAAACGCCGTCGTCGACTGGTGACAGAGGTCATTGATAGCCCCCGAATCACACGTGGCTGTCGTCTGGCAAGTAAGCGGTCCAAATGTATTTTTGAAGTTATAGGTACTTCTTTCTACGCCTTTGGAAAAACAAGTCACGTGCTGGTTGTGACGAAATTGCGCGCGCCGATGTAACACATAATGTATTATTACGAATGTATTCATTTCAGTCTGAAGTCATCCAGTATGTAGTGTATAGACTATAAACTATTGTCACCATGCTGTATCGTAATAAACTGTGATCGTGAGCTCCAGGATTTATCGCAATGAGTGTACAGTGACGTACTAAAAGAGCTAACAGGCCCCATAACTGCATTTGAGTATATAAGCTTAATATGCATGCGTGTAGTGTCTAAATTAGTTAGTCGTTCAAATATATATATGCTTATACTTATACGGATTTATGTAAAAAAAATGTGAAGACTAATATTTGACACTATTAATTTATATTTCGTTTTTTTTTCATTTATATTGTAGTGTTGTGTGACAAGATTTGAGGTTATATGTATGCAAGTATATTTTTTATATATAAAGTTATATATTTAATGACACGTACAATAGCACGCATTAGATAAATTCTTGATTTGCCATAGAGAACTTAAAGTCTGCCGTCAACAAGTGTTTTTGATAATACACAAGCATGTTAATCTTATTATTATTTTTAACCACGCCAAAGAAGTTTAAATTCTTATGTGCGTAGTTATAAACATTTTTTTTTGTTTAATACTTTTAGTAAAAATTATTACTTATTTTCGAAATGGAATCTCATTGTCTGTCTAAACGAGGTTAGCCAGACGAAGTAATTAAAATTATTTTAATGGGTTATGTATATATAGGCAATTTTTTCAACATTTGATAAGAGACACTTCTTATAGCTTACCATGGAGATTCTATGTTGTTTATTGAATAGCAATATAATAGTTTATAATCAAGAAAGTGCATTCAAAGTAATATAGGAGCTCTTGAAGCTACAAGGAATTGATTAATTATAAAGTAGAGATAGCGTGTTAAGATAAAGTACCTCTAATTCTAATAAGATGTAAGACTTAAGATGTGTAAGATATGACTTAATCTTTTTTATTTAAATTCATCAAACTATTTCAAAAAGTACCTTTTCCTAAAAGTGGAAATACATTTGAACAAATTTTATTTTATTGCGTGGACTTTTTCTTCCTGTTGAATGTCAAACACTTTCGATAATAAGCGTATTTTGTACCCTTTCAAATTTTTTTTTGTATACAAAGAATTGTAATTATTTTAATAATAAACATGTACTAAAACACTTTCTGTTCTATGGATCCCTTAATAAAAGCAGATGTTTCCACAATGGCCACCTTAAATGAACCGACTAACAATATCATTGTTGTCAATAATTCGCGTCGCCGATTGTTTACCGGAAGGGAGTCAGGTTTGCCCTGAGGCGGTGCACATGGCGACCGACTTCTCAATGAAAGAAAGCCGATGGTTGCGATGTAAAGCAAAACGCACGAGAGCCTTTTGAAAGCTTTCTATAACGAGTGGATTCTGGTCGCACATAGAGATGCAAATTTAAATTTATTGCATAAAAATCCCTCGTAACAGAAAATACTTGAAGGTATTAAAAGAAAACCTATACTGCTGTAAATAAAAGTTTTGGCTAATTTTCAGGACAGTGTTTTTATTGTGCCAGTTTTTGTCGTACCGTCATACGTATTTTTATTACACCCCTACTGAGTCATACCCTCTCTCAATCTTTTTATTTTAGACTGAGGACCTTGGACCGCAAGTATTCCACATTGGGCCATCATCACCGATGCGGTCACAACGTCGAAGATCGACGATTGGACGTACTGTCTGAGAGACGGAGTGAGTGGTTCCTTGAATTTGGATTGAGCCCAAAAAGTTGGTGGTCATATTGCTCAAGATCAGAATTTAACCAGAATTACAGAATTATACCATCGGTCACCGTCACGCGAAAAACTGGATAACAACAAAAAGATGTATTAAGAACCCCCCTTCCTTCAGTAAATATACAGCTTCCAGTTTCACCGTTTAATTTCATTACAAAAAACTCTTAAGAATAATTAAAACATTTTTTTAAGCAACGTTAGCCAGGAATGAAAGTTCCTGCAAATATTTCGAATGGAACTTTCTAAAACCCATCTGAATACGTCTTCACAACACGCAACACCGCATCCTTCAAATAAACGGATCTGTGGATACAATGCAACAGTATGTGCAAACTGTAGCTTTATTTCCAGAAACTTTCTTTGCGTCGCGTCCACGGCCCGGCGCGGCGCGGTCGCCCGCGACTCGCCCACAATGGCCCCTCGTTGTGCCGCTAATGCCCGTCGATTGCCTCCGCTGAGCCATATTTTTCGCGTTCCCGCTCCCATTTTGTTGGCACTTTTGGAAGGTACGGAGGCGGCGGACTCCCGACAGAACCGTCATTGTCCCGTGACAAGTAGTTTCCGAAAATATGCCACCCTGCTGGCCGATTGACCAGGGACGGAATGAGGTTGTTGATCCGTTGATACGAATTATATAGTATGAGACATGAATTTTTGTGGGCCACGGTGACAAAATGGTAAATAAATATACACTCGTAAAGTGATGAAGAAAAATAAAATAAATTTACTACCAAAAATAAAATTTATCAAGAACAAAGAAAAACTAAAACGGCATTTTTTACGAATACTCACATACAAATTAAATTATGTGAATGTACAAAAAAGTCAAAATTAATAGATTGGTACACATAAAATTGTATAATGTCCTGGTTGCGTACTCTGTGTTCTAATTAATTAAGTGATTTCAAAATTGAAATGTTTTATAATAGTCATTGAACTTTTAAGTATTATAATACTTTAAAATTAATGTCGGTGCTTATTTATTTAAATTTCTCTCGTAAATTGGCAATTCAATAATAGTTTCGGAACGAGACGTCGTAGCGTCATTTTATGAGGCTTATAATTCCCTTTGATTAAGAGCAAAACAAGTTTTTTTTTTGGCATTTAGAACTAGATTCAAAGTGTAAGAAAAAATTAAAAAGTTGTCAATGTCTTTCAATTTAACTCTTGATTTATTATCAATTACCGTTTTACATATAATATAGCTTAAGATATCCAAACGTTTGTATGTTTTCTTTTTCCTGGTTACAAAAACAGCTGAAAAACCAAAGTTGAAAATTGTATCGTCTCTAAAAATAAGAAATTGATATAGAGAATCGATTTTCGTTTAATAGCGTTTTATGTCAAGTATCTGACTGATGGGTGTGATACAGACTTTTTGTTCAGAAAAGTTGAAAATAGCATATCAGTTTTATAATTCTAACACCTTTTTTCTTCTCATGGAAAGATGTAACACTGATGCTTGAGTGCTCAATGCGGCACCCAATATGCAGCATCCAAAATACGTGTTAGGCTTTTTGGTTGCATTTACCTAAAACGAAACAATGGTCTGCGTTCCTTATTGTCACAGTTCCGATACATCATATTTAATTCTTTATACTACAATATATCTATAAATTTTTTTTGTACTAAATTATTTCTCTACCTTTGAGCATTGTCTTCGAAGCTGTATCACAATGATAAGAGGGACTAACCATTTTATTGTAAATGTTTTAAGTCAAGAATCGTTTAATTCAATATTGAGTTATGAAAGCTTAAGATAGATTTTTGACACCATCCATTTATTAAAAAAAATTCGAAAGTTTAAAAAAAATGCAAAAGTTTCAAAATTCCTGGCACCAATACCTCACTACCATCGATATTGAAAACGGACATAAAGAATCAAGACTTTTAATGAATACAATATTTACCATAATTAAGTTTGTACGGAATTCGCAGGGTGCAAGTTCTATTCATATTTTATTACTTGTTTGTCCTTATTTTTGTTTTTTTGTATTATTTAAATATATAACATCAGACATTTAAGTAAGGGCGTATCGAAGTTCATTTATGTGTTTAACATAATTGACTGCCAATCCCCAACTAACCCATTTTTGGTTGTCATGGAACCTTTTCTTATATGGGACTTCTACTTAGATGTGGAGCTCTAATATCAAATTATGAAAGTCTTCCGAGACCGCCTTTCAGAATAGACGACCTCATCGACCGGCACTGCATCACATCTGAAGTCGTAATAATTAACAATCATACACTTCGAATTTTTATTTTCGTTATACCTGTATATCTTTTATTTAGTTGTTGCTGTGTTAAAAGTAGAATGTCATATTATGTTATGGATTACATTATGTCGAGATGTAGCAATCTTATCTTCCACCACCAGTTTTATCGAGAAATACGAATTAATCATAACACAGTGACGAAATCTTTCGACATGTGTTAAATCACAAATAAAAAAAGCAATCTAGTCTAACTGAAATTAAAAGTTGAAGAAATAATTAAGATTTATCTTAAGCGGATGTGAAATAGCGTGAAGTGAGACGAGGTGATCCACTATTGTCCAAACTCTTCATAGCTGTCCTAGAGCAAACATTTAGATCGCTGAATTGGATCACGTTGACCTTAAAATGCACGGTCGAGTACTTATCGCACGCGATATTCGCAGATGACCTTGTTTTATTTTTAGAAGACTCGAATGGACTATAATACATGATCGATACACTAAAACCAAAAACGCGGTTTTATTAAATCATAGAAGATATTCCTAGACTTAAAAGACTTAATATTGCTTCGTTATTAAATAATCTTATGTATTCTTGCTAAAGCTAAAACAGATTGGAGACCGTTGGAATAAGTTTTCATATCATTAAGCGAGCTTTGTGATTAATTTACCAAAGTTAATTTGATATGATAACGCATCTCATTTAATATCAACTAATTTAATTTTTGATGTGAGAGGTGATCCAGTGGTTAAGAGCGTTATTTCGGAATAGAAAAGGCATAAATCAAATTAAACTATTCGTCCGGCCCTCGTAGGGCATATTAAGCTGTCGGTTCCGAAGGTGGCCATCGCATGGGGTCGACTCTCGTTAGCGGCCACCGAAACGTAGTGGGCCAGTATGGAGAGCTTAAGGTAGTGGTAGTTCAATCAGAAAATAAAATTAAAGAGGATATACATTTGCGGTGACGTGATCAAAACCTGACAAAAATTTCGATACTAATATTTTACATATGCCATAATTGATGTTAGGAATCAATAAAAACAATCCTTATGTATGCATAAGGATTGTTTTATCATTAAAAATGATAGTTTATTTGCATGGCATATGTACCATGCAAATAAACTATCATTTTTATGTGTGTTTAAATATTTCAATAATAATGAACAGGATAAATTGATATTGTTAAAATGTATCATGAACAATGAAATTTTCAAACACAAATGAAACTAATAAATTTAAGTCCGTCCCCAACTGCCAAGGTGCATGTTGCAAAAACAGCGAGATTGTCCAAAAATGCAGAATGCTCATTGTGTCCGCACACCCGTGACAATGCAAGCAAGGGCTTCTTGGTCCGGCACAAAGACACTCGCTTAGCGACAATGCGCGCGCATGTTACGCCATTGTTAGACGCCATTGTTGTACGAATCTATCCGAAACATTTTAATAGTAAAATTATAAATGTTTTCCGCACGATTTTGACGTCAACGCACAGAAAAGGGAATAGAGACGTGGATAAGTTATCGCAAAGAAAATTAAAAACATCCTGTTTGAAGATTTATTTTTTTTGTTGCATACGCAAACTAAAAAGTAAAGTACTTTTACTGCTTTGTCAGCAACAGTTTCTAAAAACGCTGCATATTAAAAATATGTAGTATTAAAGTAAATATAATTGTAAAATAACAGAATCATTTGTTACTAATAAAGTTGACTTTTTACTTTTGTCTACCATCACGTTACCTTACAAAACTAATATGAGGTTAAGACTTTGATTTTCATTGCGATTTTTTGTTTATGTTCGGAAAGTTCACTGCTAAAGAATATAACGAAACTTAAATTAGACCTTACTAATGAATTATTGATTTAAATGCTAGTCTTTATGAAGGAAAACAAACAAAAATAAACCTCATCTCTTTTACTTCGCTGGGGCTTTGAAATCGTTAAAGTATAATATTATTGTTAAATATATGGCTCTATGCCTTTCATAATTCTACCCTCGCATGTGTTTATTGGAATTCGAGACTACCTACATCTGCTTCATTCACAGACGTTTCAAAATCCACGGTATCAAGCCACGGCGTATCCGGCGCGATTGTGCCGTGATTTGTTTCGTCCATCTCTTTGTCAAGCTGACTATTCACGAATTGTGTAACACTGAACCGATTACAGCATCCTTTGGGCTATTTATATTTCGAGTCGTCCGCCCTGTCAACCCAAATTCTACTTTTTAAGTCGAATATAGAGGGCGCTTTTATTGCTGTTGTAGATGATTTCTAAAAGGTGCGATGGATTCCTAGATTTCTCATAATTGAAACGTCACGTTAACTGACCGGAAGTTAAGAGGTTACGTTTATCACAATTGTCGTACTTTTGTGAGAATTTGTTTACAACCGTGTCTGATAGTTTCCAAACCTTGTGATGAACCTGCATATGTCTGTATAATTTTATAAATCATCGAAATATAATGCGAATAAAGTGTAATATTGGTTTTGAGTGCCTTTTTATATAGGGCTTAATAGAAAAGGTTAGTGGTAACGAAATCTAATAGCACATTCTTTTTCAAAAGTGTCTTGTCAGAACCTTTAACATCAAAGTCAGCTTTTGATACATCGTTTTGAAGATTGACTTTACCGTTAATTATGAAAAATAAAAGAATAGATACATAATTAACATGTGCGAATAACTCACACTTATTTTACATGACTAATTTTATTTATGCCATGGCCAATAAAATGAGTAATCGCTATCGATTCTGTTACGGTAATAAGTGATTACAAAAATCTGACGTCTTTTTGTCGAAAAAGATACATCTTCGATAAAAAAGATAATCCGACCACTTCAATAGTATGTATTTATTTTAACTATTTATTAAAAAAAAATTACAGAACCTGAATAAATTGTTACTAATATCGAATAGGTATTATTATACTATAACTGTATAAATATTTTGTTGTAATACACTTAAATCAAATAGATTCACGTCATGGAATAAAAAATAATTAATAGTACCTAACTGTTTCGAAACCCATTCAACTTACTGTCATATCTACATATTTGTAAAAAAAACATGAGTAAACGTATCGATAATAAGATTTACTATTAGTAAATCTTATTATCGATAAGATTTACTAATATAATAAGATTTAATATTCCAATGAAAATTCATTATATACTGAAATAATTAAATTACATATTTCTGTTTCATAATATTTATAGTTTCCTTTTGTTTTACCGCACAATTGTTTTACCGCACAAAGTGTCTCATTGGACACACCATCAAATTAAATAAGATTGCTAGTTTTACACAAAGTTTTCATTGACATCAAAAATTTTCCTCGTCATATTTTGATATACTACAGATACTTTGTGATTTCTAAAAAATATCCATTCTGGTATATATTTGCATTTTGAACAGAACTATTGTGGGCAACTATTTCATTGTAGACATGACAGCTAAATCAGAAATATTGTTATTGTTTACGCTGTATTTTTAAAACTAAATACAGTGGCAAGTAACCCTCTCTATTTGTCTCACAATCCAATTTATTCTTATCCACACTCGCTCACTGCTATACATCGAACGCTAACGCAACCGCAAATCGACCATTAATTCATTTCATGTAATAATTGTTTGTTTATATAATTGTGATATGTAAGTGTATTTTAAGTGTTCTGTGCTGTATTACAACTCACAGTTGCGCTCGAAACCACTGTGACTGCCGAGAGTGAGGACACATAGATTTGATAAGCACAGACAGACAGAACCTAGAAGGGCGGGTTTCTCTCTCTTCCATCCGTTTTGATTTGTCACTGTGTGAAGGTCTAGGGATAGGGTAAATAGGACAACTCCGACTACCATTCAGCGCAAACCGTTACTGTAATCGATTTCATGTGCAACTACTATACATATTACATAGACTATATTTTAATTTGCTTAATGGTTATTCAAATTTAAAATATCTCTACTTTGCAGGTCCTCTTCATCATTGTATTTGATAAAATTGGCAGTCGTTCAGAAAATAGTTTTCGACACAAGAAGAGTGAACAAGAAACTAAAAGGTGGCTCTTTTAAAATTGAATCATGTACAACATTAATCGAATACAAATCTATTACAAGAAGAGACAACCAAGTAAGGAGTCGACCAGCGGGCCTAGCATGACACTCTTGAGATTAGTTCTCGTTCTCGAACGGACGTAGCGAATGTAAGAGATGGTCCTATAGAAAGAGCCTTGTCTAGGGCGTCATGCTAGGTCAATATAACTTGCGCCCTGAGGGTTCCATTTGGTCAATCACCATTTTAGACCATCGGCTCCAAAACTGTTGAATGGATGAATCGAAGTCTATTCAGCTACAGACCGGCAAATATCCGCAAACAGATTTAACTTACTGTTATAGATATGTATAAATTAATAACTAACCAAGAGTATAATATGTTACAATAACTCTTTGTATTATTGAAAGGTGTTAATTCTGAATATAAATATAATTTT